>JANAVB010009799.1:1940287-2010346 GCA_029216955.1 Iris pallida
TATTCGTATCCATACAAAAAATGGAAATTTGATATTCCAAAAGCTAGAGGACGTAACACTTGTTTAGTAGGGGTATCGATCGAAGTTATATAATATGGGTTTGGCATGGTGAGGAATACCTTAGGAGATCGACAAACATTGCAACAAGTGATGAACAAATACCTACTATAAAGGGTTTGACTCCTTTCAAGATGGTGGCTCCTTTGAAGATGGTGCATATGCTGTAGAAATAGTTAATGCGACATATGAACATGTATCCGGTGACCCAAAGACATTTAAATCTCTACTTGAAGATGCCGAAAAGCCTCTTTATCCTGGTTGTTCTAAGTATACAAAGCTATCGGGCTTGATGAGATTGTATAACATTAAAGAAAGATACGGGTGGTCTGATAGTAGCTTTTCTGAGTTGTTGAAAACACTTCATGATATGTTACCAGCACAAAATGAAATACCTTCATCAATGTACGAAGCTAAGAAGACAATGACTGTTCTGGGTTTGGAATATGAGAAGATTCATGCATGTCCTAATGATGGCATACTTTATAGAAAGAGTATATCAATTTATCTGAATGTTCCACTTGTGGAACGTTAAGGTAAAAGAAGGCAAATGATGGTTCTCATCAAATTCTGATTAAAAAATACCTTCCAAAGTTCTATGGTATTTTCCTCCCACTCTCCGATTTAAAAGAATATTTCAATCCTTACATATAAGGGACTTAACTTGGCATGCTTCTAAAAGAGTAGTTGACGGCAAACTTCGTTACCCTGCAGACGCCTCATCATGGCAGCTAGTTGACCATAAGTGGCCAGATTTTGGAAAAGAACCTAGAACCTTCGACTGGCACTTTCAGCTGATGGCATAAATCCACATAGGTCCCTTAGTAGTAGGTACAGTTGTTGACCAGTTATATTGGTGACCTATAATTTACCGTCGTGGTTGTGCATAAAAGGAAATTCATGATGTTGTCACTATAGATATCAAGTATGCACCAACCGGGCAATGATATTGATGTTTATTTAGCACCATTAGTTGAAGACTTGAAACTTTTATGGGAATAGGGAGTTTAAGCTTATGATGCACAAAAGAAATAGTTCTTTACTGTAAAGGCTGTATTGTTGTGGGCCATCAATGATTTTTCTGCATATAGAAATCTACTGGTTGCACTACTAAGGAGTATTATGCTTGTCCCATATGCGGGGAAGATACTTATGTGCTAGACTCAAACATAGTGGTAAAAATGTGTATACTGGTATAAGGAGGTTTCTTCCATGCTACCATCCGTATCGTAGTCAAAATAAAGTTTTCAATGGCCAGCAGGAATTTTGTGTCCTCCAACACTATTGAGCGGAAAAGAGATATTAGAAAAGGCTAGCTAAATTTCGAACTCATGGGGTAAGAAACATGAGAAGTGCAAAGCATCAAAGTCTAGTGAAAGAAGATGGTTGAAGAAGAAGTCAATCTTCTTCACACTTGACTATTGGAAACGCTTGCATGTTCACCACACACCCGATGTTATGCACATCAAAAAAATGCTTGTGAGAGCATATATGGTATATTGCTTAACATTCCCGAAAAGATAAAGGATGGCGTCAATGCTCGTATTGATCTTGGGAGGGGGCTAAGGATGAAACATAATTTTGAAAAAAAACGTACTTATTTGCCGCGAGGAACATAACGTTGAACAATGTTTGAATCTTAATGTTCCTGAAGGTTACTCTTCTAATATCAGAAATCTTGTCTCAATGTAAGATTTGAAGCTTTATGGTGTCAAATCTCATGATTTCATGTACTAATGCAACAACTACTACCGTGGCAATCCGTTCAGTTTTGCCTAAGCCGGTTATAGTTGCGATTACACGGTTTTGCTTCTTCTTCAATACAATTTGTAAGAAAGTGGTGGGTCTGAATATGCTAAATGATATTGAAAATAATCTTGTCGTCACATTATGCATGCTAAAGAAGTACTTTCCACTGTCTTTCTTCGATATTATGGTCCATTTACCTCTACATCTTATTGAAAAAGTCAGGATTTGTGGACCCGTATTCTTGGCGTGAACGTATCCTTTTGAAAGGTGCATGAAACCTTTGAAGGGTTATGTGCGCAATCATAACCACCCAGATGGAATGCATCGCAGAATGTTCTATTGCAGAAGAAGCAATAGAATTTTGTACCGACTACCTATCACATTTTGAGGCGGTAGGAAATCCCCTTGCAAGGAAGGACAACATTCAAGATGAAAAACCTTTTCCTGGAGGTCGTATCGTAGCAATTGATCGCAAAGAATAGCAACAAGCCAATTTATATGTTTTGGAGAACAAAACTAAAACTGAACCTTATATTAAGTAAGCGTTTTTATCATAAATTTTTTGATTTTCTAATTTATAGTATTAAAATTGTTACATTGCATAATAAGTTCTCATAATGACTTGACACCGAGCATATGGAGTGATTACACTTATAATATCCCCAAAAGTCTAAAAATAGAAAGTGGTTGCAGGAAAAACACAATCAGACATTTATCTATTGGTTGCAACAGAAGCTAGTTGTTAAAACAAAATTAATATACTTTTACTCTTTCTTATTTAGAAGTTAAAGAATATTAATAATGTTGAATTTGTACAGGTAGATGGTGCATTAGATGTGAAAGAAGACATCTCACAAACTGTCAAGTGGCTAGCACAAGGGCCTAGCCACCATGTACTTAAAAGTTATCGATATGTATCGCTACCACACGAAGGATCGTGACAATGCTCGAGTTAGCCAAAATAGTGGAGTTAGTCTTGTAGCTATAACAATGCAGATTTCAAGTTCAAAAGATAACAATCCTATAGTAGGGGACATGTGTTTCTATAGAGTTATCAAAGAGATATGGGAGCTCAATTATCAAACCTTTAATATTCCAGTATTTAAGTACGCTTGGGTTGAGAGTAAGGGTGTTAAGGTTAATGAATTTGGTTTCACATTGGTGAACCTTAATCGAGTTTGGTACAAATCAGATTGTTTTATTCTATCTCCACTGACCAAGCAAGTATCTTATGTAAAACATCAACTAGATCCTCAATGGTCCATTGTTTTGTCTATTAGTCCAAAAGATTATCTACACAGAAGATTTTGAAGACATGGATAATTTGATGAAACATCTTTCCTTTACTAATGCATCATTGAATGATGGATTGTAAGATGTTGGGGATGATGATAATATGTTTTATAAAAGAGTGGGTTGTGAAGGAGATTGGGTTGATTAGTAAATTTGTATCTCTGATTTTGAAACAAATTTCTGCCTTCTAATGAAGCTACGGTTCAGATTGGGTTGATTAGTAACTTCTTTTTTTCTGTTCATTTATTTTATTAATGAAGCTATTTTCAGATTAATGTTTATTTGTTTTCTAACTTCTTCCCTTATGCAATATGTTTAGATTAGTGTTTATTTACTTTCCAACTTCTTATCTTTACTTATGCAATATGTTTAAATTAGTGTTCATTTGTTTTCTAACATCTTCTCTTTACTTGTGCAATATGTTTTTATTTGTTGCAGACATCCCCAATGTCTAAAATTAGCAATTATGTTAATGACACAAAGAGAAAATTGAAAGAGGTATACTGATATCAAGCTTTTGGATCACTAATTTCACTAATTTATGCTCTGATACTTCATATATTAGCATCAAATTGGAGCTACACTGTAGATATTATGCTCTGATACTTTACTAATTATGATCTGATACTTCACTTGTGTAAGGCTTTCTAAGTGCTACTGATAATTATGCTCTAATTATGCTCTGATATTGTATTTCAATAGTTTCACAATTAGGCTGTGATACTTCCCTAATTTCCGTTGTCACAAGTTTTAGAGAGCCCTACACAAGTGGAAGCTAGCCCCTCCAAAAGAGGAACAAGATGGACTATAATGATGGAGAGAACAATTAAAAGAAGGAGTGGTGGATCGAGGAAGTCACTTTCAACGAGGCTGGACAGCTTATTGGAGAGGTCGGGACAGAATGTATTAGTCTGCTAAGGTTTGTTGGAAGAAGTATGATACCAATCACTTACAATAATTGGCGGAGAGCCCCTACAAATGTTAAAAAGAATGCATGGGCCTCAGTTGAGATAAATTTATATTGAAGATTAAAATTATTTTGAGTTTATTGCTTGGTTATTAGTAATCCTACTTAATATGCAGAAAGCTTTATTGTTCACCCACAAGCTAAAAAAATTGATGCAAACGATGGGTGTTGCAACAAAGTCATTTCGACATAGCTTAACAGACTATGTTCTCGCCAATAATGACAACCTTGCTATTTTGAAATATCTACCTCCAATGTATAGTTTCATCCATCAAACCCAATGGAGCAAGTTTGTGACATCTAGACTTTCAGAGGACTTTCAGGTATCGGTCTCGAGAATTTGGTTAACTTGTCTACTTCATAAGTTGTTACTTATCATATATTCCTTATGATTTCAGAACCTTCGCATAGAGCAACAAAATAGGAGAGGCGGAAATATATACAACCACAGGCTAGGCCGAAAAGGCTATGCGGGTTTAAGAGAAGAAATAGTAAGTAATCCGAACTATGATACAACCCTTTGAAACAAGTGATGGATACAATACAAATGTGTACACTCACCTATATTCATTTTTATGATAAAGACAGAAAAAGGATGCAACGTATACTAAGGAGGAAGTTGACCGCTGCCTTTTTGGAAGCTAGCTCGAAAATAGTCTACAATAAAGTCTACAGGGGATGCCAATGCCAGTAAACATACTGGGGATGATTCTATTTCGATGGTTTATGATCCGGATACTCAAGCAATGGTGGATAAGATTGTAAGAAAGTCTCAACTTTAACTGCTACATATCTATTGGAATGATACTGATGTGTTCATTCTTGGTCTTGCACTGATACTTCACAAACTACGATACTGTACTGGTTAAGGAATTAATCCATTAACTGATACCTATTTATTCGATTTAGATATCGTATTTGATATTCTACACTCTTTAATAACAGAACAATCTAGTGGGTAAATCACTGCACAGTAGATCATTGGAATGGGTTATAGTCTAAACCTATCTATATTTTTATAGTATGAACTGAAGAATTTTTTTTCTTGTGGCGAGTTGTCTATTCTGATGAATCGTGATACTTTTTGTTATGCAAAGGAGAAGCCCGAACACAGTGGTCGTGTTACGGCCATGGATAAATATGTCACCCCAAGCTCCTATTTCCACACTCCTAAATCTCCACTTGGTTGGGAGGAGGAGAAACAAAAGTTTCTCGAGGATATTGAAAGAAAAAACCAGATGATAAGCAAGTTAATGACACAAGGGAACTGTGGTACACTAATATCAGATACTGGTTCCAACTTCTCGGTAACCAGATCCTCAATTCCTCTAATGCATCCCATTAATGCACTGATTTCAGATTCCAAAGGATCACGGAGGCTAAGTCGTATGAGAAAGGACTAATTTCCCTTATCTAGCATTATGAATTTAAGTGCTATCATTTTCCAACTTTCCTGATATGATTGTAAATGCACAATCTCCTTTGAAAAGTAATGAGGAGATGGTACATGTGGAAAAATCTGTATATGGCCAAAAGGAGAAGACACCAATAAAAGAGAATATACCAAGAAAAGAGAAGACACCAAGTAAGGTCAAGTCAACCACGAGAGCTTGTACAAGAATTACAAGGTCTTTTAAGAATCCACTTAGAATGGAATTCTTCGCTGTGCTGGCACAGAAGTTGATCAGCGTACAAACAACAATTCGGATTCCATGTGATATTGACTTGTTTGGTACTCCAATATTTATTGCTCTTCTCCAAGAGGATATTGACAATTTCGTTAATGTGCATCATCTATCAACAAACTACATTCGATTATACATTAGGTACAAGAATAATTTGCTCCTTAAATTTTTTTTATTACATTAATAAGTTGACTTAAATTATCTGCAAACTGTAGGTCATTGTACTATCGTTTAAAGGACCTAAACACTGTTGAAAATGTTTTCATTTATTGACCCAAGAAAAGTATCCAGTTTTTGGTTAAAAGACATTTTCGCATCACGGGATGCAAAATTAAGAGATATTTATAACAGTCTAAAATATGAAAAACAAAGTCGACTCTTTTTTGTGCCATACAGCCCAATGTATTTCATTTCTTACTTTTTTCCTTTTATAAAGTGAATTCAGAATTTTTGTGGAATACACTCACACACACTTTGGCCACACTATCATACTGAACTCTGATTTCTACACACTGTTGTACACCTGAGATACACACTGTCGAATATTTACCTAATAGAACCTCTAACTCTGATACTTAAATTTTTATATATCTTGGTGTTATATGGTGTAATTACAGAGATCATTGAGTCTTGGTTGTCATTGATATTCTACTTATGAGAGCGTACAATTTGGATTCTCTGGGGGGGTCGTATATGTGAGGACCTTAAACAAATTATAACAAGGTATGCATAAATATGTTTGTCCCAAATCTTCGCACAACTATAGTAAATGATATATGCTTTAATAATGAAAAATATTATTGTGCACTTTAATTTGCAGAGTGGGCTTCGAATGTATCATGCTCAATGTGAAGACTAACTTAAAAAATTTAGATTGCATTGGTTATCAATTCAGGTAAAACATATTTCTCTCTCGTCAATACATATAGATAAAAAAAAGAACAAGTGCGTAAGGACTTTTCTTTTCTATGCATAGGAGCCAGTACAAAGGGGCGCTACTGAATGTGGATACTACGTGATGCGATATATGAAATAGATTGCAAATGATCCAAGCTTGCTTAATCCTAAGGTAATGTTCTGCTTAATCAACATGCATGTATCTTTAAAATATATTAGATCACTTATGTTTTTTTCTTTTCCTATTTACAAATAGTACAGTGAGAAGCATGAGTACATGCTTGTTGAGATTAATGAAGTTTGTATTGAGTGGATGGATCATGTGTCACCGTTCTTGACCTAGCCATTTTTTAATGTAAATTTTGAACTTTATCTAGGATTTGCAGTCATTATGTGTTGTATATTTATGCATTAATGAATATAAGAATACTGTTTAGTAGTGAAGTATCAGTGATGCTCTTAATTTTGTATTCAGGATACTTGCTGATATTGATACTAATGATACTAAGCCACTACTAAGCACTACTAATAGCTCTGATACTCATGTTCAGGGTACTTGTGTTCGGGATACATGTTGTGTGATAGAGGATGAATGTGGGAGATGTTGGGAAAGAAATGCGGAAACCTTTCCCCAAACCGGAGAGTACCTGCGAGAGGACCGAGCAATACAAACGCACGAACCCAAAAACAACCACACAAAACAATCCACGCAGACACAGAGAATTTTTGACGTGGAAAACCCTTGCGGGAAAAAATACGGGACGATCGGAGTCCAACCCTGAGAAGCCTCCACTAATGGAATAGAAGAATTACACCCTCTACAAACTCCTCCCGATCCAAATCGGATCCCCACAACACTTAGAAGTAAGAACAATAATTACAAGGCTACGAAGAGCGAGAACGACGAGTAGAGATTACCCGAAACACGATCTCCTTCGAAAACGACCTTCAATCCTCCGTCTTCTCTCCCGAAGTTGTAATGGCACTCTTGCCTCCTTCCTCTCTCTTTCTTGTGTTACAATGCGTTATGTTGCGTGATGAATTAGGGTTGAGAAAACTCAACTTAACTCTCCAATCCCGCAACCAACCTGGACCGTTAGATTAGATCCAGTGGTGAAAAATTATCCGAAATCCGCTTCAGCCCCCGACGACACAGAGTTCGGCCAGAACTCTGTGTCGAGCAAACAGCACCTAACGCCAACATTCTGGAACAGCCAGACCGAGTTCGGCCAGAACTCGGCCTGGGACCGAGTTCGGGCCGAACTCGACAGACCCAGTCCAGAATCTTCCTTAGGAGCAGCAGCAGCAGTAGCAACTCCGCGTCGTCTACTTCTCGAGCTTCTTCGACACACGAATGGCGCTCGTCGCACTCCGGGGTCTTCTCCACATAGGTTGGGAACCCCACCCACTCCAACAAATCTTCCCCTTCACAACTATGGGGAGGATGTCGTCATCCCGATGACCTGCCTGCAGTACTCAAACTTCCCCCTTGGTAGAATCTTCGTGAACATATCAGCTCCGTTGTCATCTATATGAACCTTCTCAAGCTCCGCGTCCTTCTTCTCAACCACATCCCGTATCCAATGATACCGAGTCTCGATGTGCTTGGACCGACTATGAAACGTCTGATTCTTCACAAGGTGGATAGCACTCTGACTGTCGCAAAGCAAAGTATACTGCTCTTGCTTCAGTCCCATTTTCTGCAGCAACTTCTTCATCCACAACAGCTCCTTACAAGCCTCCGTCGCCGCAATATACTCTGCCTCTGTCGTCGACAAGGCAACACACTTCTGTAACCGCGACTGCCACGACACTGCTCCTCCCACAAACATCATCACGTAGTCCGAAGTCGATCGCCTCGTATCTACATCTCCAGCCATATCAGCGTCGGTATACCGAACCAGCTTCGGCTCGTCACCACCAAAGAAAAGTCTCCAACCAGCAGTGCCCTGAAGATATCGTAGAATCCACTTGACCGTACTCCAATGTACCCTTCCAGGATTTGAAAGATACCTGCTAACCGTACCAACTACATGAGCAATATCTGGCCTCGTACATACCATGGCATACATAAGGCTCCCCACAGCTGAGGCATATGGAACCCGCTCCATATCTTCCTTTTCGTCCTCGGTAGATGGACACTGCTCCTCAGTGAGCTTAAAGTGAGCCGCGAGGGGGGAACCCACTTTCTTTGACCCGTCCATCCCGAAACGCTGAAGTACCCGGTAAATGTACTTAGTTTGGGACAAGTGTAGCAGCTTGGACTCTCTCTCGGCTGATCTCCATCCCAAGAATAGTCTTCGCTGTGCCCAAATCCTTCATAGAGAAGGCCGCGCCCAGTTGGCGCTTCAGCTCCGCTATCCTAGTGGCATTCCGACCCACTAATAGCATATCATCAACATAGAGCAACAAAATGATGAAATTATCATCGACAAAATACCTCACAAATGTATAATGGTCCGACATCGTCCGTGCATAACCATGCTTCCCCATAAACGACTCAAACTTCCTGTACCACTGCCTCGGAGCCTACTTCAGACCATACAAGCTTTTCCTCAGCCGGCAGACCAAATATGACTTGCCCTTCTCACAGAATCCCTCTGGCTGCTCCATGTACAACTCCTCCTCAAGATCATCGTGGAGGAATGCCGTCTTCACGTCCATCTGCTCGACCTCCAAGTCGAGACTGGCTGCTAATGCTAGCACCACCCGAATAGACGAATGCTTGACGACAGGCAAAAATATCTCATCATAATCCACGCCTTTCCGCTGACCGTAGCCTTTGACTACCAGCCTCGCTTTGTATCGAGGGCGAGTAGCATCATCCGTCTGCTTCACTCTGAACACCCATCGATTCTTCAAAGCCTTCTTGCCCTTTGGCAACCGCACCAGATCATAAGTGGAATTGGTGTGCAAGGAACTCATCTCCTCCTGCATAGCCTCTATCCACTCCTGCCTGTGTTCGTCTTCCATAGCCTCTGCAAAACTTTCGGGCTCTCCCCCATCAGTCAATAGCACATACTCATCCGGTGAGTATCTCGTAGATGGTCGACGATCCCTGTCACTCCTCCTCAAAAGAACCACTGGTGCTGGCTGTATACCGACAGCCTCCTCCCCTTCAGGAACTACCTCTCCGGCATGCTCATCCTCCTTAGGGACACCCTGACCACCATCAGCAGGCTGATGACCAAGGTTGGGAGCAACTCCATGTACTGGCTTCCCCATAATTGGATCCTCTGCGATGTCCTCTGGAAACTGCTCGAAGCGAAATGACTCTAACTCAGGCAATTCCTCAGCCTCAGAAGGCGTCTCGGAATCCTGAGTGTTGGTCATGGTCTGATCCTCGATGAATACCACGTCCCTGCTTCTGTAGAGCTTTCCTTCCACTGGGTCGTAGAGTCTATAGCCAAACTCATCCCGACCGTAGCCGACAAAGACGCATCGCCTCGTCTTCGACTCATGTTTGGTCCTCTCGTCCTTCGGTACATGCACGAAGGCCTTACAACCAAATGCCCGCAGGTGATTGTATGACGGCTCTTTGCCATACCATACTTTGTCAGGCACATCACCCTGCAAAGGAGCACTAGGAGACAAATTAATAACATAAGCAGCTGTGAGAAGAGCCTCACCCCAGTAACTGCCCGACAAGTTTTCTTCTGACAGTAAACACCGCACCCTCTCCATCAGTGTCCTGTTTATGCGCTCCGCTAGACCATTGAGCTGAGGTGTCTTTGGCGGAGTCTTCTGGTGTCGTATCCCTTGCTCTCTGCAATACGCATCAAAGGGACCGATGTATTCGCCGCCATTGTCGGACCGAACACACAAAAACTTCTTGCCCGTCTCCCTTTCAACAGAGGCCTGAAACTCTGTGAAAGTAGGTAGCACCTGATCCTTGGTCTTTAAGGCATAGACCCAAACCTTCCTGGAACAGTCATCAATAAAGGTTACAAAGTAAGAAGCACCACCAAGAGATTTTACCTTCATAGGACCGCAGACATCCGAGTGAATCAACTCGAGCAACGCCGGCTTCCTCGAACTTGGGTGACTTTGGAAAGACACCCTATTTTGCTTCCCAGCTAAACAGTACATGCATTTCTCCAACTTTGTAGACTTGAGCCCTGGAATCACTTTCCTGTTCACCAAGTAGCTCATCCCCTTCTCGCTGATATGGCCGAGCCGCCTGTGCCACAACTCGGTAGACGCATCACTGACTGCGTTCACCTCCTGTGCCCCCTGTGCGCTCCCCTCCATATAGTAGAGACCGGACTTCTTGCTTCCTCTGGCAATCACCATCGAACCCCTGGAAAGCTTCCACTGACTGTTCCCGAAGAGACTGAAGAATCCCTCGTCATCCAACCTTCCAACCGACACCAGGTTGAAACGGATATCAGGGACATGACGAACATCCTTGAGAACAAGAACCGCACCCGTCTTCGTTCTCAAATGCACATCTCCAACGGCAACCGCCTTCGACACATCTCCGTTGCCCATCTTCAATACGCCACAGTCGTCTGTCGTGTAAGTGGCAAATAGTGCCCTGTTGTGAGATACATGTGTTGAAGCCCCTGAGTCCACCAGCCAAGAATTGTCATCGCAGGCGAGGTTAGTAATGACCTCATCACCTACGACGATCACATCGCCTCTATGTATCGAGGCCGCCGCTGTTGTGTTCTCATCTTGCTTCCCCTTGTCGCCCTTCTTCTCTCTCTTCCAAGCGAAACAATTCCGCTTGATATGGCCCTTCTTACCACAATGGTAACACTTTGAGTCCTCGTAATGACCCTTGGACTTCCCCCTGCTCTTGTCTCTGCCACCACCTGGACCCCTGCTTTTGCCCCTTACGCGGCTCTCTGAAACAAGTGCCTCTGAGTGGTGGGATGTGGATGAAGTACCCTGAGAACGTCTTCGCATCTCTTCATTCAACACCCCGCTCTTGGCAAACTCCAGACTGACCACGCCCTCTGGAGCAGAAGCGATCATAGATACTCGTACGGTCTCCCACGAGTCTGGCAAAGTACACAGCAGCCACAGTCCCTGAACTTCGTCGTCGAACTTGACTCCCATAGAAGATAGATGGTCAACCACGCCCTGGAACTCACTCAAGTGATCCGAAATATACGCCCCATCCTTGTATCGCAGACCCATCATCGTTCGGATCAGGAACAATTTGTTTACCCCGGTCTTCTTCGCATACAAGGATTCCAGCTTATCCCACAACGTCTTCGCGTGCTCAATATTGGCAACGTGGTTGTACACGTTCTCGTCCACAAACTGCCGTATGTACCCACACACTTGTATGTGCTCGAATGTCCAGTCCTCCTCGAATTTATCACTGGGCTTCTCGGATGCAAACACGGGTAGATGCAGCTTCTTGACAAACAGCAAATTCTTTATCTTGCTCTGCCAATAGTGATAGTTTGTGCCATTAAGATTCACCATGCGCACCGACTTCGCGTCCATCTCTCCTCTCTGGTTTCTCTGTCAACTACTGACACTCCTTCTGAATTCCAGAACCTGGCTCTGATACCACTCTATTGGAAAAGAAACGCGAAAACCTTTCCCCAAACCGGAGAGTACCTGGAGAGGACCGAGCAATACAAACGCATAAACCCAAAAACAACCACACAAAATAATCCATGCAGACATAGAGAATTTTTGACGTGGAAAACCCTTGCGGAAAAAAACTACGGGACGATCGGAGTCCAACCCTGAGAAGCCTTCACTAATGGAATAGAAGAATTACACCCTCTACAAACTCCTCCCGATCCAAATCGGATCCCCACAACACTCAGAGGTAAGAATAATGATTACAAGGCTACGAAGAGCGAGAACGACGAGTAGAGATTACCCGAAACACGATCTCCTTCGAAAATGACCTTCAATCCTCCGTCTTTCTCTCCCGAAGTTGTAATGGCACCCTTGCCTCCTTCCTCTCTCCTTCTTGTGTTACAATGCGTTATGTTGCGTGATGAATTAGGGTTGAGAAAACTCAACTTAACTCCCCAATCCTGCAACCAACCTGGACCGTTGGATTAGATCCAGTGGTGAAAAATCACCCGAAATCCGCTTCAGCTCCCGACGACACAGAGTTCGGCCAGAACTCTGTGTCGAACAAACAGCACCTAACGCCAACATTCTGGAACAGCCAGACCGAGTTCGGCCAAAACTCGGCCTGGGACCGAGTTCGGGCCGAACTCGGCAGACCCAGTCCAGAATCTCCCTTAGGAGCAGCAACAGCAGTAGCAACTCCGCGTCACCTACTTCCCGAGCTTCTTCGACACACGAATGGCGCTCGTCGCACTCCGGGGTCTTCTCCACATAGGTTGGGAACCCCACCCACTCCAACAGGAGAGTTGTGTATACATGTATAAATATATGTGTGTGACTGTATAATGGCGAGAGTTTCATGTGCAAGTGTGTGTGAGTAGTGTGCTCATGAGTGAGGATGTTTTTATACGTGAGTGTGTATGTGTGAATATAAAGGAGAGTGTGTGAAGAGGGAGAGTGGTATTAGGCAAAAGAGGGAGCCTGTGTGTGTGCCCTACACACATGAGTGTGGCCTGCTCATCAGTATACAGGAGGGGCAATACACAGCCAGTGCAATGCACATGCTTGTGTACCTGCAGGTAGCAGGGACACCTGTATTTGCAGGTAGGCAGAGGACTTGGTTTCCCTCCTGTACAGGTCACAGGTAGGCCTATGCACCATTGCCAGCAGGACATAGTGTCACCATCGCTCCCATAGGAGCGATTGTCCTTGCTAAGGCGTGATGCCTGTTACGAGCCCCTCCCGGATAATCGGACACGAGTCGGACACGCCCAGCCTTCATCGATAGACACGACGAAGTAAGCTGTACAATTCTAAGGAAAACTCCCAGATACAAGATACATAAAACAACGCAGCTGCTATATACGTTCCCAGAACAGATCTTCACAATCTACCAAGTCAATACAATATCTTCCGGAGACAAATCGGGTAACCAGAATAAAATTATACAATCCTGAATCCTGAATCTAATATACATGATACAAACTCTAAGTAAACTAAAAGATGATCTAATCTAGAGCACTGCAACTCTAAGTCCATCCTGAAACACAACTCCACCATCTCCGGACTCTGACCCAAGGTGGTACTATATCCTCAAGATACCTGCAACGTATCTTGTCAGGAAGAGAACAAAGTACAACCCCAACAAGAAGCACTAAACAAAGTAAACTGAAATGCATGAATAATGAACTATAATATGAACTATGGTACAAGAACCAGAACGTGAAACTGTATTACATGAATAACGATAAAACTATCGTACCAGATCCAGAACAATGAACTAGACTATCAGTGTAACATGCATTTGAAATAACTATCAGAATATGTGACCTGCTAGTACAGGATACAAGAGCACATGGATAATGGTACAGCTTAGAGTCCCACGTGCACGATGTGAGACCTAAGTTATTAAACAATGCCTAGCCAATTTAGGATTAATATCTGTAGTATTTTCCCAACCAATGTACAAGTAAAGAATAATAAACTATGAACAATAAACGATGAACAATGAACAATCGTGTGTACAACGTATCAATATGAGAACATGAAGCAAGACAGAAATACAGAGTAAAGGGTTTGAGTCGGTGTACTTGCCTGGTGTTGTTATAGATGTCAAGTCCAATGTCTAGAGAAAATTTGTGATGAGAAGACACAATATTTCTAAGAATATTATTCTAAAACTTAAAACAAAACAAAATGCTTAATTTATAACCTATTTCTAAATGGTTTAATAGCCAGTTCTAAGTTAATACTCATAACCCCCTTATATTGGCCCAACTCATTATTTAAAAAAAATCAGAAAGCCTAAACATAAACCTCAAAATACCAAACAACCACCTCAACATCAGTAATTTATTTATTACTAAGTCCTCAAACCAACTCCCTGCCTAATCTTGGACTCAAGCCCACAATTCAATTTAGCAACTGCTATCAGAGTAATTACATACGGGCCTCTAATAATCCAAGAAGAGACCAACACTCACTATCCTTACACTACTTGTTCATCATATTTACTGTTTTGTTTAAAGAAGACATGCTAAAACCTAAAACAATAAACATGCATAACAAACCAACTCAACTCTTCTTAAAATTTGGCCAGAAATTACAAAAGTTATTTAACAGTAAAACCAAATACTCCAACTTAGCCTAAGTTTCAAAATCCTGATAGTCTATTTTGATCAATTTAGCAATACAACCTTCTGAACTAAATAGGCTTTTCATTAGTTTAACCTAACCTAGCCCCTACCAAAACTCCATAACTCTCCATAAAACCATATCAATACTAAAGTTCGA
This sequence comes from Iris pallida, assembly GCA_029216955.1. Classification (NCBI taxonomy): domain Eukaryota; kingdom Viridiplantae; phylum Streptophyta; class Magnoliopsida; order Asparagales; family Iridaceae; genus Iris; species Iris pallida. The sequence continues at coordinate 1,955,276 of JANAVB010009799.1, forward strand.
CCCCAATATATGGGAACATTGCAAAAATTCAAATTAAACTACTAAACTTCCTAACATCAGTATTTTAAAATCAAAAGCTAACAAAATAATTTAAACCAAAATCCTGCAACCAGGCACAGAACCTCCCAGTTCGATTCAAACTTAGTTATGACCAACACTTAACTACTGTAACATGTGTCCAACTCTTCCCAACTTGTGTCTGTAGTAATCAAGACATTACTCCTGACACAGTTGAGTCTAGCAACCAGTCCTGTTAGTTCTCCAAGCCTCGTTACTTCTTCCAAATGAATCATCGGGTTCACAGAATTGATTACCTGATGTTCGAGGGCGCTGTTCGAGTCTCCTGAAGCTGACACAACAAGCTATGTGTCTAGAATTTGGATGCGAAGCTGGTTGACACATAAGATCGAACAGATAACGATCAATATACAGAGTTCAAAACGTGTGTCTTGTTTGAATTTGTAATGGCTCCAAATTAGAGAGAAGTTCACAAGAATCATACCAATGAAATTTTTAATTCAACTCCAAGAATCCAGATGCTCAGATTGATCCAAAAAATCAAGAAGCCATCAAGAGCTCACCACAACCAAACACAATCCAATGAAGCGAGAAATCAAACCAAAATCTGATCATTTAATCAGTCGAATAATTCAAATCAATAAAGATTTCTACTAATATCGCCCAGGAGGAGATCTACTTCAGTCGAGAGAACTCACCAGTAATCGAGCTCTCCGTCATTATCGTCGTGTTCGTCTCGCCAAGATCGCCATGACCGATCAGAATAATCAAACGATCGAGAGGAGGAAGAAGATGAAATAGGACCGGTTCACTATCGTTCGGTCGCCATGGATGTCGACCCGAGCTCGAAGGTGAAGAAGGAGAATGGACGAAGAAAATTTCTGGCAGTTGTGCATTTTTAGAAAATGGTTAGAAAATCGTTTCGATCGGAGGGTCGATGGAAGTTTTTAGAATAAAAATTTAAAATGGGGAGGATGGGTTCAAACGGCTAAAATAGGATTAAACTTATTGGCCACAACGAGAATGGCTGGGTTGGCCCAAAGGATTTCTAAGGAAAAAGGGTTCTGAAGCCCAAGGCAATATAGATATGAAAAAATCTAAATAAATTTCTTAATTTAGGATAATCCAATAAAATAAATCTTAACCTTTTATTTAAAAGAATTTCAATTTAATTGGAATCTACTAAAGGTAACAAAGTTTATTAATAATCTTAAATATTAGAATTAATATAGAATCATGAATTTAAATAATTAAAAAACAATATAGAAATATAGAAAAACACTCAAATTTACTATTTTAGGAAAAGTGGAGTTACAAATCTCTCCCCCTTGAAAAATTTTGTCCATAAAATTCTTAGACGACACGAATAGGCACGATACAAAAATTAAAAATTGGCCCATTTTAAGACGGTACAAGATGATAGTCACAAAAAGAATCAGTGGATAATAGTATCAATAGCATCCGACAATCCAAGATTATAAGTCACTCAAGTTCACTCTTCTCACATTACAATTCACTCAGCTCTCTTTCATCTCTCAATCTTGAACCAGCAGATGCTTCGGAAGGCGACGCCCATACATTATGTCCCGTATAAGTCTTGACCCCACGCGGCTGCACGCTTCGAATCGCCAAGGAACTCTGTACCTCGACGCATCCAAGCGAGCTCCGTACCACGAGCTTCTATCTGTGTCTGTACATAAAAACTATGTGGGTGTCAGTACTCAACTGTACTAGTAAAATGAGCTTCTCGCCCACCATACAAAACTAACACGTTCATTTACATTGTGCAACATAACCCTTTTGATTGTCTTTCTACACTTGTCTTATAATCAGTTTTAGGACCGACGCCTTGGCCTATTTTGTACCTCTAGACCATCACGTACTTGCAACAACAACGTCAACTCATAATTTGCCTCTAGACCCCTTCTCGTACCAACAATGTTAACCTATCAAGTCGAGTTTGCCTTACGGCTTAAAATCAGAGATGCAGCTGCACGATGATACTCCATTTCTATGTGATCGTGCTACAAATCCATCGTGTCGTGCCTCGTAACTCAGTGTGACTTAACCGTATCGTCACCTCGTGGCCCTTGCTACTTTAATCACCAACTGACCCAATCAAGACTTATTGCTAAGTGGCACTCGATCGACTTTGCCTTACGGCGTTTCCTGACTTAAACTCAAGATGACTCAATACCAACTTATGCAACTTATATGTCGACAACTTAAGACTTGACGCTACATCTCGTGCCGAAGCACATCGCCTACATTGTATCCAAATCTTAGGCCCAACATTTTGTGTTCTAACTGTACACACACATTCAACTCGACTCCTTGATATAGTGCACTCAATACTCGACGCAACGCAAAGGCACACACGTGGGCAGCCGCCATGCCGACTCATCTATATGAACTAGTCACTAGCGTCCAACGCTATCATGACTACCATAGCTTGTTAGGCGGTCGCCCCTTGCCAGCGTGAGTAGCAAGCTCCGCTGCATGTCCCCGCCTAACTCGTACGGTCATCCAGCACTGTTAATCATGTCTCTATCGAAACGGTCCTATTAGCCGTCTGGGTCGTAGTTCGAGAAACAAACTCACCTTGGACAAGCTGTCCAATGACCATGCAAGACTCGACTCGAACTGACGTCTCACACAGTCATTCTACTTCTAGTTTTACCATCTTTTTCAGGGCCAAATTCAATACTTCTCATATCTGAGACCTCACCTCGATGACCCATGGTCGCGAGCATTTTTCTTTCTTGCCCTATCTTTTTACTCAACTCAGGAACAACTATTTGAAGGACTTTTTCAAACTCAATGAATCAACCGTGGCTCGTGGCTTAAAACACTAATTCCGTGACATCCTGTCTTAAACCAACTTGAATACTATATGACACCACCACCCAAGTCATATTTCATATGATCGTGAAACCAAGTAATATCGATAATCGTAAAAAACGTGGGACAGTGCTTAGAAAAGACTTTGATAGCCTAAACTAACCCAGCCAAACTTAATCGTGCAACAACTTGTCGAGCAAGGACTGCGTCAAGCTTTAGACGATAGAACCGTGCATGCTTTATGAAGCATTTATGCGGGCGACGCCTATGACTTAGGCTAACTCTTAGCTTGTGGCGAAGACCAACTTTTTTTCTTCCAAGCCACGGGATGAAGGACCGAGTGTCATTTTCAAAGCACGTCATGCACCAACTCTAAGCCGACTGTTAGACCTTTCCATATTCTAACTCAATTCGACTCGTCGGGATTATTCCCTTAGCTATGTAGATTCGTCTCTTTTATTATCAAGCCTACTTATGCAAGTTAAAACATACAATTATTGGTTTCTTCGTACTCAGTTTACTGTTGTTATCTCTATTATTATTATTTCTTTATTTATTATTTATCCTTAATATTCTAATGTGATATGCTGGTTTTAGTTCCTAAGTGAAGCCTCCTTTGTGGCACTTGCTCTTTCTGGGGTCTGACTCAGCTGGTTTTGTATGGCCAGATATCGGAGCAGCTCCAGAGGATCTACCTACCTTCCAGCCAGATGGTGACTACCAGGCGTAACCCTGGCAACGAGTGGGTTTTTTTTTGTTCTTCCACTTTATTGTAAAATTATTCTTTTGAGGCGTTTAGCCGACGAGCACTTGTTAGCTCGATTGTACCTTTATTTACTGTCTGTCTACGGGCTGTAACATGATTGACAGATCCTAGGATTGATCATGTATGACTAAATTCTTGCTAGTCCTGACATTTTGTAACGACTAGCTTCATGATCATCCAATATGTAATATATGAGACGCCTTGTTATTATATATTTGGTGCTCTGATATATTGTAACTATTATTGCTTGCTTGAGATTGAGACAATAGGCTTGTTCATGACCATAAGAGACTGTTGGCTTGTAGTTAAACCCTCATGTATCTAGACAGCCGTGACCATATAGCGAGATGGATTACACTTCAATATACGTAGCTGGCTATGTATGCCCCCTCTCTCCAGTATTCTGGTTCTGGGGCTTTACATGGTTTTAGTGGTGGTCCATGCAGGTCTTGTAAATCAAGATATGTGAGGGTTTACCGAATAGATGTCTCAATCAATACTCGCCCTTGATCTCTGCTCGTATCTTCTAAATCCTTGTAATCTTGACCTGATCACATGCTTGTATCGTTGATCTATCCTGGTCCTTCCTTATTATTCCCTATGACGTCTTCTTAAGTGGCATTATTCCTGGACCTGCCGATCAGCAAGGCGGAGCAACTCTCGCAGACCAACAGCAACCTGGAGATCAAGTCCAGCATTCAGGAGTAGCCTCCAGAGTCATGCCTACTAGAGGAGAGCCGCCAGTTCAGCCCGTCCAGCCTGAGAGCCTGATGATGGCACTTTGGTAGGTCTCATCAGGTCACTATTAGCCTCTCAAGATCGATGAGGAGATGCCTTGTACCAGGCGGTGGCAGACGCTTTGACCAGAGGAGGTCATCAGGGTAATAGCACGGCCAACAGCTTCAAGCGCTTGAACCCTCCCTTTTTCGACGGCAGTGAAGATGCGATCGCTGCAGATGCATGGCTTCAGGACACAGAGGTGATTCTAGAAACATCCAGGACTCCAGAGAACGAGAAGGTGGCCGTGGTGCGCCTGCAGTTATTGGACCTTCCCCGCAGTTGGTGGACGGCGCAGGCCGTTGGATTAGTGGCCCCTATTGCCTGGGCAGTATTCAAAGAAAGATTCCAGACCAAGTACTTCGATGTTGTAGTTCGGTACGATCTACAGACGAGGTTCACCAATCTGAAGCAGATGGACAAGATGGTCGATGGATATGCGGCTGAGTTCTCCAGGCTTAGTCGATTTGCTCCCACCTTGGTGGCGACCGAGTTCGATAGAGCCCAGCGGTTCCAGCAGGGGCTCTACCTAGAGATTTTATTGGCGGTGGAGCAGTTTGAGCATCAGACTTTTGATGCAGTATTGAGGGCAGCTAGGAGGCATGAGTATACCTCCCAGAGGACCGTGGATAGGACCGGAGGTCGGAAGCAATCTCACGGCCAGATGAATCAGTCATCAGCACCAGCCCCAGCAGCCAGGGCTTTGACTATTGGAGCTCCGAGGCGGGCAGTCTCAGTGACGTCGGTTCAGCATTCCACCCCGACGCACCCTCAGTAACAGAAGCAGAAGAAGTCTTCTGCAGTGGGATGTTTACACTGCGAAAAGCTAGGGCATGTGGTATCAGAGTGTCGCAGAGCACAGGGTTTGTGCTTGGTTTATGGTGTCCCGGACCACAGGGTTAGGAACTTTCCAAACAGGAGGAGTTCATCGGCCTTCTCTAGTCCTTCAGTTAGAGGACCAGCACCAGTCCAGCAGCAGCAGCTGTAGTACCCTTTTCTGAGGCCATTGCCGATACAGGCCCATGCATTCCAGCAGTAGAGACCGCAGCAGTATGCCCAAGCCCAAGCCCTGATCCAGAGCAGGTAGAGGAAATTTTAGCAGAGGGGACCCACAGCCAGAAGACATGGTCAAGTGCTGGCTTTGACCATGGAAGAGGAAGGAGTAGCACGAGGAGAGGTAGTGGCAGGTACTATTCTCGTCAACACCTTTCCAGCTTCAGTATTATTTGACTCTGGTGCTGTCACGCCCTAGAACCAGAATACCGGAGAACGGGGGAATGACTCAGCCAGCTACATATTACGGGTAGATGAATACCGTATAATACGATCAATATTGTCTAAAAGACGAGGGGGTGCATACTACATGAAAGTCTTACTAGGATTACTCAACATCTATTGTCTCAATCATTCCAACAAGAAACAGTAAATAGAGAACATGTAAGATAAAGCAGTAAGGCGTCCCAAATGCTTAGTCAAAATGTTCTTGAGATCTGGTTGTACAAAACTTAGCCATATGATATAGAAAGGTATACACAATTGTTATCAGCTACAGTCTGACTTAATTATAATTACGTAAAAGTAATTACTAGACAATCCGACTAACATGTCGGTGCCAAACGGCCAAAAGTAAATAGTAAAGACGAGCAGGGAAGCAAGGGTCCCACTTGTGTCCTCCGACGATCATTCCTCTAGTATTGACCATTTTGGAGGTGGAAGTAAGCTGAGTCCTCGGAACTAGCTCTAAATCTGGCCATGCAAAACCAAAGAGGTTAGACCTCTAATAGCAAGTACCGTAAGGAAGCACGACATGAGGAATTAGAACCAGTGGTAAGAATTAAGAATAAAATACATCTCTGCTTGCTACTGGGGTTTGCACAACATCACGATACTTCAAGCCAACTTCCCAACTAAACAAGGACAGAAGTTGACCAGTCATGTCCTGACATTCTGCTCATCTCAGTAGTTAACAGAGTAGGTACAGTGCACAAATAAATCAATTTAAACGGCCATGCAACTACTACGGCTTGCTACTGTGAGTTCCAAGTTGTCTTGGAATTATGCAATAAGGGATTCCTCAGTTCTTACAATGAACAAGCAAGGCTAGCCTATCCAATAATCAATTATGCCAATCATGAATTAGACAAGTCCCAGCGGGACGCTCGTCATCAATATATATAACAATATAGGCAGATACCACTTCCTGCCCGTATGGCAGATTTGTAGTATCTGTAGGAACCAGGCAGCATGTCGGGGCACTAATCGTCACAAAGATGGCTGCCACGTAAGAACTCGGGAATCCATTCTCTCCATACAATCATTATTTTATTTAGCTTAATAGTCCCTATATTGATTGAAATCCCATGCCGTGGATCATGGTCATTCAGAATGAGTACTTCCGTACAGAGTACGATATGCACAACTCTACAATGATGCCCGTACGGCTAGGTTGTAGGTCTTACATAGCGTAATGCAACAATCAAACCTAGTCACAGAATAATCATGTCTTGATCGTAAGATGCATATGTTGTCTTTACAGAAATTTGTGTCGATTTGCCAATGTTCGGATCGGCTAGTCGATCGTAATAGTTCATGATTCAGATATGAACGTATCTTCTTCAACTCAATAAGATGACTAGCCAGTCTTCTAGTTCTAACTAGGAACGCATGATCAATCATTAGTCAAAGTAACAGTCGAGGTCAATTCGTGACAAGGTATGAAAGTCGAACTAGTATTAAGCATGGTCGAGTCTATAACTAACATAAAATAGTTGGTAACATATTCTTGAAGTCAAAAAAAAGATCTATAACTTTCATGTTAGGAGTTGGAAGAATTTCCAGCCACAATTCAGTCAATTAGGACATATAACAGTCAGAAACAGCCAAAAGAGGCATTATGCGGCCTATTCCGCGACATGTATGCGGACCTACTGCGACATGCGGCTCATGCGGCCCAACCGCGACACCATATGCGGCTCAACTGCGACATGTGACTCATGTGACCCAACCGCGATATCTATGCGGCTCAACTGTGACATGCGGCTTATGCGGCCCAACCGCGACACCATATGCGGCTCAACTGCGATATGTGGCCTATACGGCCCAACTGCGATACCATATGCGGCTCAACTGCGACATACGGCCTATACGGCCCAATCGCGACACCATATGCTGCTCAACTGCGATATGCAGCCTATGCGGCCCAACCGCAACACCATATGCGGCTCAACTGCAATATGCGGCCTATACGGCCCAACCGCGATACCATATACGGCTCAACTGCGACATGTGTCTTATGCGGCTCATTCGTGACACCATATGCGGCCAACTGCGACATATGCCTTATGCGACTCATTCGCCACACCATATGCTGCCAACTGCGACATGCTGACAGATGAACATAGAAATGACGAAAAATACTTTTGGTCATAACTTCCTCAAATTAAGTCAAAATCTAACTTTTTAAAAGCCAAACTTTGGTAGAAATTAATTCTCTACAACATGGAGCCACTTATTTTCGAAAATAACAAAGTTTGATAGATCAAAACCACAAAATCCATATGAAAAACCAAAACTTAAAACTTAGATTTACACCCAACCATCCATGGAAATCAAGAACTTCAAGACCTAAACTTGTAGAGGAAGAGAAGATAAACAACATGGATTAAAAATAAATAGGGATACATAAAATCCCTCATGGTGTGCAAGATGTACTTGCTTCTTCAAATGGGTGGGTGGAAAAGTAATGGAGGATGAAGAAGAAGAAGTGAATGTGAGTAATAAAGAGAGAGAAAAGTAAAAGGGGCATAAATATCAAGCCAAGTCAATCTCCACCACCCATTCCTTTCTACAAGATCTAGGCCATCCACTCCTCTTCATGATGAACCAAGCTAAACCAAATTGGTTTAATGAACAGACTAAGCCAAGGGCTAAAGCAAAAGCAGAAACTAAAATATAGGAAAATTAATAAGCACAAAATTGAAGAACTTAAATACAGAATAATTACATGATAAATATTAAATAAATGCATTCAAGCAGTATACATATTCTGGGAACGAGGAGTGACATCTCTACCCTCCTTAGAAAAATTCTGTCCTCGAAATTTCATATCCAAGCACGACAGAATTGTCAGAGCTAGACTAATCTAAGTACAAGCAATTTGAGCAAGCAGCTATTCTACAATATCAAATAGTAAGTAATATATCTATATTTATTAATCTACGGCATCAAGTAATTTCTACTCATAGGGTGATATGCATGAGGAATCAAGACAATCAAGGTACACGAAAAGTAATATACCTTGTGAGTCAAATAGGTGCGGGTACCGTGATCGAATATCATCCTCACGTTCCCACGTTGACTCTCCTAAGGAGTGATGTCCCCAGGCAACACGGACAAGGCTAATTGTTCGGTTCTTGAGTACCTTCTTCCTTCGGTCCAAAATGGACACAGGCTGTTCCTCATAAGACAGGTTGGTACCAACAACCAGTTCAAAATGATGGAGGATATGGCTTGGGTCTGATACATATATACGCAACTGAGATATATGAAATACATCATGCACCTCTCGTAACGAAGGTGGAAGGGACAAACAATAAGCAACATCTCCTACCCTATCAAGGATAACAAATAGGCCCACGTATCGCGGACTCAACTTCCCGCGAACGCCAAATCTAATGACCCCACGAGTAGGTGAGATCCGCAAGAATACGTGGTCCCCAACAAAAAATTCTAACGGCCTACGATGCTGGTCCGTCGGATGACGATATCGATCTTGCACAACTCGAAGTCGCTCTCTAATTTCCTTAACCACTTCAACTGTCTGAACAATCATTTCTGGGCCTAGCATCTTCCTCTCTCTGATATCATCCCATGCCAGTGGCAACCTACACTTCTTACTATATAGTGCTTCGAATGGCGCCATCTGGATACTAGCTTGATAACTGTTGTTATATGAGAACTCGACTAAGTGCAAGTGACTCTCCCAAGATCCTCTAAAATCTAGGGTGCAAGCTCGTAACATATCTTCCAAAGTCTGATTTGTTCTTTCTGATTGCCCGTCCGTCTATGGGTGGTAAGTCGTGCTAAATCTCAACTTGGTACCCAGACTATGATGTAGACTCTTCCATAAATGTGATGTAAAGTGGATATCTCTGTCTGACACAATAGTGACAGGGACCCCATGCTGCTTGACTATCTGTTACAAATATAACTCTGTCAACTTTTCTGTAGATTGCCCTACTCTAAAAGGAAGAAAATGTGCCACCTTTGTAAGCTGGTCCACTATCACCCAAACAGCATCTTTACCACTTGGTGATCTCGGTAAACCGGTCACAAAGTCCATTGTGATATGTTTCCACTTCCATTCTGGGATAGGAAGCGGTTGTAATAATCCAGCTGGCCTTTGTTGTTCAGCCTTTACTTGCTGACATATTAAGCAACGGGAAATGAATCTAGCTATCTCCCTCTTCATTTCGTTCCATCAAGTATTGCTTGATATCCTTGTATATTTTGGTCCCTCCAGGGTGTATAGAATACTGAGAACTGTGTACTTCTGTCATAACCTCTTGCCTGATATCTCCACTAGGCACACATAGGCGTAATCCAAACCTAAGTGTACCATCTTCGTGAATTTTTATCTCCGTTCTGAGTCCTGACTCACATTCTGTCCTAAGCTTCTGGATCCTTGGGTCCTGTTCCTGAGCTGCCTTGATCCTGTCTACCTAGTCGGATTGAACCCGTAGACTTGCCAGAATTCCTATATCACTAGGAAGTATAACCTCGATCTCCATCTCCTGAAGATCTTCTAAAATATATTTTTGTGATGTCAACATAAATGCATCACCTCTCCTGCTAAGAGTATCTGCTATCACGTTAGCCTTGCCTGGGTGATACTAAAGCTCCACGTCGTAATCCTTGATCAACTCTAACCATCTTCTCTGCCTCATGTTCAGTTTCTTCTGAGTAAAGATGTACTTCAGACTTTTATGGTCTGTGTACATGTCCACTCGATCACCGTACAAGTAATGCCTCCATAGCTTCAAAGCAAATACTACTGCCACCAACTCCAAGTCATGAGTTGGATAATTCTTCTCGTGGTCTCAAAGTTGCATAGATGCATACGCTATCACCTTCCCATGCTGCATGAGGACACACCCAAGTCCCTTTCCTAACGCGTCACAATAAATGGTAAAACCTCCGGGTCCAACCGACAATGTAAGAATAGGTGCTGATATCAACTTCTGCTTCAAATTCTCAAATAATGACTGGCATTCTGTCGACCAGACGAATGGCACATCCTTCCGTGTCAAGCGGGTCATGGGCGCTGAAAGTCTTGCAAAGTCTGATACGAACCTTCTATAATATCCTGCCAATCCTAAGAAACTTTACACATCTGCTACGGTCTTGGGTACTGGCCAACTCTCTACTGTTTCTACCTTCTTGGGATCCACTGCTACTCCTGCTCCTGATACGATGTGACCCAAAAATGAAATATGGTCCATTCAGAACTCACACTTGCTGAGCTTGGCATACAACTGGTTCTCTCTCAGAACCTGTAATATTTTCCTGAGGTGGTCTTCATACTCTTCTTCACTGGCAGAGTATACGAGAATGTCGTCAAGAAACACGATGACAAACTGATCTAAATATGGCATAAAGATGCGGTTCATCAAAACCATAAATATTGCTGGAGCATTGGTCAAACCAAATGGTATTACCAAGAATTCATAATTTCCATACTTCGACATGAACGCTGTCTTCAGAATATCCTCCTTCCGAACCCTCACTTGATGATACCCTGAACGAAGATCTATCTTGGAGAAAACTCTAGCTCTACTCAACTGATCAAACAAGTCATCGATCCTGGGTAATTGATACTTGTTCTTTTTTGTTGCCGCATTAAGCTTTCTATAGTCAATGCATAATCTGGATGACCTATCCTTCTTTCCTACAAGTACCACTGGTACTGCCCATGATGATATGCTAGCTTGGATGAACTTTTTCTCCTTCAATTCCTCTATGTGCTGATATACCTTGGCCTGCTCTGAATCCGCCATTCTATAAACTTGATCTGATATCGGTTTAGTTCTAGGTGCCAATTCTATACTGAACTCAATATCTCTAACCGGTGGTAGACCTGAAAGTTCTTCAGGAAATACGTCTAGAAACTCTTCAACTACCTTCGGGACTTGAACTTCTTCTATTGCTGTTACTACTCCTGCTTTTGCTAAGTTGCCACTGATCTGACTAAGGTGAACCGCTTCATGCCTGGAATATCAAAAGACACACTCTCCCTACGATAATCTATTGTCGTATGACTGTCTTTCAGCCAGTCCATGCCTAAGATAACGTCAAAATTTCTAACAAAAAATTCTATCAACCTGGCGGATAAAGAATGCCCGCAAACTACAACGCTACATACTAGAATAACTCTACTAACTCCTACGAGTCCACTACCAGTGAGTATATTCAACCTTCCTGGCAATGCCTCGAACTCCATCCCTAGCCGTGTCATAAATGGTACAGATATAAATGAGTGTGATGCTCCCGAATCAAACAATGCTACTGCGGGATATGAGGTGACGAGAACGTTACCTGCTACTACATCTCCCGATGCCAATGCCTCTTCCAAGGATAGATTGAATGCCTGCCCTCGGCCTCCTTGTTGGTTCCCATGTTGCGGCCTAGTCTGGTGCTGCTGTTGGCTCCTGCCTTGGTGATGCTGGGGTGGTCTATGTTGTTGTTGCTGCATCGGCGATCCCTGCTGCCGAAACATCTGAGCCTGTGAAATCAATGGACGTTGTGCCAACGGTCTCACTGCCACCGCTGGTCCTCGATACTGGCATGCCCCTGGTGCAGCCAGAGTAGGAAACTGTTGTACCGATCCTCCTGACCTCGAATTCATGGGACAGGTGGTAACTCGATGATCAGGATTCCCACATATCAAACACTGTCCATTCAATGTCCGACATACATCCCTAGTGTGCCCTACCTTCCCTCAATAAGTGCAGCCCGTTAGGGGTTGCAGGTTCTTCTTCTGTTGCTGTTGCTGCTGTCTTGGTGGTGGTGCTGGCCTTGCCATATCGTGAATGCGAATGCCAGGGGATGGTGTTATTGTTTGGGGAGCTACTCCCCCTCCTCCTTCAATCTGACTGTGGGATCTCTTCTGACCTCCAGTCCTTGCAGTGATCCTCTGAATGGTGATCGCATGCCTTCGGGTTGCCGTCAATACTTCATCAAAAGTCTGATAATTGTGCCCCTCTATCAATTGCAAGAGCTCAAGATGAAACCCTTGTTGGAACCTCATAGCCCTCTGGCTCTCTGTTACTACCATCTCTGGGGCGAACCTACTCAATCTGTAGAACTCTGCTGCATAAGCATCCACTGTCTTGCCATCCTGCTTGAGGTTGATAAACTTCTGTTGTAGCTCAAACTGCGCTACAACCCTATAATACTTCATCTTGAATCTTGCAGTAAAATCGTCCCAAGCTACAGGTCGTCTAATGCCCACTTCCTCTGATTTCCACCAATCACGTACGAGATCCTGAAGTAACAACTTTACTAGATCCACACGCTCTTCCGCCCAAACCTTAGCCGCTGTCAAAATAGCCTCAATATCCTTAAGCCATGCATCTGCTGAAATGGCATCTTCCGTGCCCTCGAAATAACGGGGGTTGTACTTGTAAAATCTTGTTGAGGCTTCTGAATCTGTCCTTACCCCTCTTTCCAAAGCCGTCTGTAATCCTTAGTTGAGTAGTACATTCTGCTCTTGCAACTGAGCGTGCATGTGTTGCTGGGCCAACATTTGATCATGCTGAGTGGCCATCATCCCTCTCATGATCTCCAGAAGGGCTGGTGTGTCCACTTCCACAGGGGTGGGTGGAACTATTGGTGGTGCTGGAACCTCCGGATACTGCGGTCCAGCTGCTGGTTCTACTATCACTTCTTCTTGGATAGTCTCTTGGGGTAGTACTGGCCCTTGTTGCTGACCAAACTGGTCAGGTTACCCATGCTGCACTTGTTGTTGCTGTCCAGTTCTAACGGATGCGGACGAAGTGCCCCTAAGAAAAGAGATAAGAGAACAATCAAACGATCGGACAGAAAGGATCAATGAAATCAAAGGATACCAGAATTTCAAGCTGGAGTCGAGAGTAACGAGTCATGAGATCAAGGGAAAACATGTATGATTGAGACACCCTATAAATCGAAACACCCCATAAGTCTGGAATTAGACCTGCATGGGCCACCACTAAAACCTTGTCACGCCCCAGAACCAGAATACCGGAGAGCGGAGGAATGACTCAGCCAGCTACGTATTACGGGTAGATGAATACCTTATAATACGATCAATGCTATCTAAAAGACGAGGGAGTGTATACTACATGAAAGTCTTACTAGGGTTACTCAACATCTATTGTCTTAATCATTCCAACAAGAAACAATAAATAGAGAACATGTAAGATAAAGCAGTAAGACGTCCCAAATGCTTAGTCAAAATTTCCTTGAGATCTGGCTATACAAAACTTAGCCAGATGATATAGCAAGGTATACACAATTGTTATCAGCTGCAGTCTGACTTAATTACAATTATGTAAAAGTAAGTACTAGACAATCCGACTAACATGTCGGTGTCAAACGGCCAAAAGTAAATAGTAAAGACGAGCAGGGAAGTAAGAGACCCACTCGTATCCTCTGGCGATCATTCCTCTAGTATTGACCATCTTGGAGGTGGAAGTAAGCTGAGTCCTCGGGAACTGGATCTAAATCTGGCCATGCAAAACCAGAGAGGTTAGACCCCTAATAGTAAGTACCGCAAGGAAGCACAATATGAGGAATTAGAGCCAGTGGTAAGAATTAAGAATAAAATAGATCTCTGCTTGCTACTGGGGTTCGCACAACATCACGACACTTCAAGCCAACTTTCCAACCAAACAAGGACAGAAGTTGACCCGTCATGTCCTGACATTCTCCTCATCTAAGTAGTTAACATAGTAGGTACAGTGCACAAATAAATCAATTTAAACGGCATGCAACTACTACGGCTTGCTACTGTGAGTTCTAAGTTGTCTTGGAATTATGCAATAACGGATTCCTCAGTTCCTTAATATAGGCAGATACCACTCCCTGCCCATGTGGCAGATTTACAGTATCTGTGGGAACCAGCCGGCATATCGGGGCACTAATAGTCTCAAAGATGGCTGCCATGTAAGAACTCGAAAATTCATTCTCTCCATGCAATCGTTATTTTATTTAGCTTAATAGTCCCTATGTTGACTGAAATCATATGCCGTGGATCATGGTCATTCAGAATAAGTACTTCCGTACAGAGTATGATATGCACAACTCTACAACGATGTCCGTGCGGCTAGGTTGTAGGTCTTACATAGCGTAATGCAACAATCAAACCTAGCCACAGAATAATCATGCCTTGACCGTAAGATGCACATATTGTCTTTACAGAAACATGTGTCCATTTGCCAATGTTTGGATTGGCTAGTCGATCACAATTGTTCATGATTCATACATGAACGTGTCTCCTTCAAATCAATAAGACGACTAGCCAGTCTTCTAGTTCCAATAAGTAACGCATGATCAATCATTAGTTAAAGTAACAGTCGAGGTCAATTCGTGACAAGGCATGAAAGTCAAACTAGTATTAAGCATGGTCGAGTCTATAACTAGCATAAAATAGTTGGTAATATATTCTTGAAGTCAAAAAAAAGATCTACAACTTTCATGTTGGGAGTTGGAAGAATTTCTAGCCACAATTCAGTCAATTAGGACATATAACAGTCAGAAACAGCCAAAATAGGCATTATGCGGCTATTCTGCGACATGCATGCAGACTTACTGCGACTTGCGGCTCATGCGGCCCAACCGCTACACCATATGCGGCTCAACTGCGGCATGCAGCTCATGCGGCCCAACCGCGATATCTATGCGGCTCAACTGCGACATGCAGCCTATATGGCCCAACCGCGACACCATATGCGGCTCAACTACGACATGCGGCCTATTCGGCCCAACCGCGACACCATTTGTGGCTCAACTGCGACATGCGGCCTATGTGGACCAACCGCGACACCATATGCGGCTCAACTGCGACATGCGGCCTATACGGCCAAACCGCGACACCATATGCGGCTCAACTGCGACATATGCCTTATGCAGCTCATTCGCGACACCATATGCGGCCAACTACGACATGTGTCTTATGCGGCTCATTCGCGACACCATATGCGGCCAACTGCGACATGCTGACAGAAGAACATAGAAATGACGAAAAATACTTTTGGCCATAACTTCCTCAAATTAAGTCGAAATCTAACTTTTCAAAAGCCAAACTTTGGTAGAATTGAATTCTCTACAACATGGAACCACTTATTTTCGAAAACAACAAAGTTTGATAGATCAAAACCATAAAATTCATATGAAAAACCAAAACTTAAAACTTAGATCTACACCCAACCATCCATGGAAATTAAGAACTTCAAGACCTAAACTTGTAGAGGAAGAAAAGATAAACAAAATGGATTAAAAATAAATGGGAATGCACATGGTGTGCAAGATGTACTTGTCTCTCCAAATATGTGGGTGGAAAAGTAATGAAGGATAAAGAAAAAAAAGTGAATGTGAGTAATGAAGAGAGAGAAAAGTAAAAAGGGCATAAATATCAAGCTAAGTCAATCTCCACCACCCATTCCTTCCTACAAGATCTAGACCATCCACTCATCTTCATGATGAACCAAGCTAAACCAAATTGGTTTAATGAACAGACTAAGCCAAGGGCTAAAGCAAAAGTAGAAACTAAAATACAAAAAAATTAATAAGCACAAAATTGAAGAATTTAAATACAGAATAAATGCATAATAAATATTAAATAAATACATTCAAGCAGTACACATATAAAAATACGTATTCTGGAAATGGAGAGTGACAGGTACATCGCATTCATTTATGTCTGCACAATTCGCGACACGGGTAGGCCTGGAGCCCGAGTCATTATCAGTAAGGCTCAATATACTTACTGGTAACGGACTTGTGAGAGCAGATAGAGTATTTTTCTCGTGTCGGATCGTAGTTAGCAGTAGAGAATTTCTTGCTAGATTGATAGAGTTTTCGATGGCCGATTATGATGTGGTCTTAGAGATGGATTGGTTGAGGGACCAGTATGCTAGAATAGACTGCCACATTGGCAGGGTTATTTTTAGTATTCCAGGCGAGCCGGAGTTTTCCTTCTCCCGAGGCAAAGTTGAACCTTCTCTTCCAGTGTTGCGGATGGCAGTAGCAGTAGTACAGTTACCTCGTATAGTTGAAAAGTTTCCAGATGTTTTTCCAGAAGAGCTTCCAGGGATGCCGCCAGAACGAGAGATCGAGTTTACCATCGACTTGATTCCCAGGACAGTCTCAGTGTCAGAGAGAGTCTACAGGATGGCACCGTCAGAGCTAGAGATATTATACAAGATGATTGAAGAACTCAGAACCAAAGGATTTATTTGTGCTAGTGGATCGCCTTGGGGATCCCCGATGCTTCTTGTGAAAAAGAAGGATAGTACGTCCAGATTATGTCTAGATTATCATACCTTAAACTCAGTGACAATAAAGAACAGATACCCTCTCCCGAGGATAGATGACTTATTTGATCAACTCAAGGGGGCAGTAGTATTCTCGAAGATCGAATTGCAGTCAGGATACCATCAGATCAGAGTCAGAGAGCAGGACATCCCGAAGACAGCTTTTAGATCGAGATATGGGCATTGGGAGTTCCTTGTGATGCCATTTGGAGCAACCAATGCGTCGACAGTATTCATGGACCTCATGAATCGTATCTTTATGCCTTATTTGGATTAGTTCGTGATTGTGTTCCTAGACGACATCCTGGTCTACAGCAAGAGTGAGGCGGAGCATGAGCAGCATCTCAGAATCGTCCTCCAGATTCTCAGGGAGCACTAGTTGTATGCCAAGTTCAGTAAATACGAGTTCTGACTCGATCTTATTTTGTACTTGGGTCATATCATCACCAGAGGAGGAGTGGAGGTAGATCCCCAGAAGATCGTGGCCATTGAAATGTGGCCGGTACCTAGCACAGTGGCAAAAATTTGTAGTTTTTTTGGCTTGGCCGGCTACTACCGGCGATTTATTTCAGACTTTGCTCGAATTTCAGCGCCATTGACCCAGTTGACCCGCAAGAATGTGCAGTTTGCTTGGACAATAGAGTGTCAGGATTCTTTTGAGAGGTTAAAGCGAGGCTTGATGACGGGTCCTATTCTCACACTTCCATATGGAACTGGAGGATTCTCAGTGTATTGTAATACTTTGGGCAGAGATTTAGGATGTGCTCTGATGCAGCATAGGAAGGTAATAGCTTATGCGTCATGACAACTTCGTGATCATGAGCAGAATTACCCAACCCATGACTTAGAGCTGGCAGCAGTAGTGTTTGCACTTAAGCTTTGGAGGCACTACTTGTATGGAGATAGGGTAGAGATTTTTACCGACCACAAGTGTCTGAAGTATGTGTTAACCCAAAAGGATCTCAACATGCGTCAGAGGAGATGGCTAGAGCTGCTTGTGGATTATGACATCAACTTACAGTATCATCCTGGGAAGGCTAACATTGTTGCAGATGCATTGAGCAGGAGAGCTGGAGTTTATTTTCTCACAGCGCAGCCGGAGTTATTAGCCGATCTTCAGAAGATGGGAATAGAAGTTGTCTTTCCTACCAATATGGCATTGATAGCCAGTATGCAGGTTCAGTCCAGCATAGTCGAGAGGATCCAGATGGCACAGTCGGCAGATTCTAAGCTTCAGCGACTCAGAGCAGAGTGTGCGGCGGGACGAAGACCAGAGTTATGCATTCATGAAGGCGGTACACTTTGACATGGTAAGCGTCTTTGTGTACCCAGTAAAGATATCAGACAAAAGATCATGGCAGAGGCCCACAGTTCGCAGTATTCTATTCATCCCGGTGGCACGAAGATGTACCGTAATATCCGCCAGCACTTTTGGTGGAATGGCATGAAGAGGGAGATAGCCCGATTTGTCTCTTGTTATTTGGTCTGCCAACAAGTTAAGGCTGAACATCAGAGACCAGCTGGACTACTTCAACCATTGCCAATTCCAGAGTATAAATGGGAGCATATAACCATGGATTTTGTGACTGGATTGCCTAGATCCCCGGCTAACAGAGACGCTATTTGGGTTGTCATAGACAGGCTCACAAAGGTGGCTCACTTTCTTTCGTTCAGAGTTGGTCAGTCGATGGCTCAGCTAGCGGAGATGTATCTCCGACAGGTTGTCAGATTGCACGGTATACCAGTCAGTATCACCTCGGACAGAGATTCCAGATTTACATTGTACTTTTGGCGTAGCCTGCAAGAGAGTTTGGGGACTCGCCTCCAGTTCAGCTCAGCGTATCACCCACAGACAGATGGCCAGTTAGAACGTACCATACAAACCTTGGAAGACATGTTGAGATCTTATACACTTGACTTCGGTGGTTCGTGGAAAGATCACCTGCACCTGGTAGAGTTCTCGTACAACAACAGTTTCCAAGCTAGTATCCAGTTGGCACCGTTCGAGGCACTGTATGGTAGAAAGTGCCGATCTCTGCTAGCATGGGACGATGTCGGAGAGAGGCAGATGCTTGGTCCAGAAATGATTTCTCAGACCGTTGAGGTGGTCAGGAGAGTCAGAGATCATTTTTGAGTTGCCCAAGATCGCTAGCATCCTTGGGCCGATTCTCATCGGCGACCTCTTGAGTTTTCTGTCGGCAACCATGTATTCCTGAGGATTTTGCCTAACCGTGGCGTCATTCATTTCGGCGTGCGGGAAAAGCTTAGTCCTAGGTATATAGGGCCATTTGACATTCTGGAGCAAGTAGGAGATGTATCCTATCGTCTCACTCTTCCACTATCGCTATGTGAGGTGCATAACGTATTCCATGTATCCCAACTGCAACGGTATATCCCGGACCCGAGCCATATCCTGGATCATTCAGAATTGGTTGTTGGTACCAACCTTTCGTATGAGGAGAGGCCCATGTCTATATTGGACCGAAGAGAGAAGACACTCAAGAACAAGACTACCAAGCTAATCCGAGTTGCTTAGGGTCATCACTCTTTGGGTGAGTCAACGTGAGAGCGTGAGGATGATATCCGATCGCGACACCTCTAGCCTCTTTAATTAAATTTCGAGGATGAAATTTTTTAAGGTGGATAGAGTTGTCACCCTCGAAATCCGTGTTACGTATTTTCGTATACGTATACATATTTCGGGTCCGTATTTTTATTAGTCATGGTTAGCTAGCCCTAATTTCATTTTTAGCATATTGCATTGGCCTGGTTATTTTGGCATGTCATTGGTTATGGCTTAGCTTGGTTCGGTTTAGCTTGGTTTGGCTTGCTTTTGGGTTCATCATGAACCAAAAGAAAACCCCTACCTACTACCACCATCATCATTTAAAACCCAACCCCCTTTCTCTCTCATCTTTACTCTTCATTTATTTCTTCATCTTCTTCCTCTTAACTTCTCCACCTACCAAGAGAAGCTTAGGCAAGTGCAACTTGCTTCATGGAGAAACTCTATTTTTGTTGTTCTATTGTCTTCCTCGTGAGATTCTAAGATACTTTAGAACTTGGCCTTTTTCATTTTGATCGATATTTTCTTGTAGATGTAAGTTTATATTATTTTCGGTTTTCTTGGTTTTGATCTATTAAACTTTATTATTTTCATGTTTTGATTTTTCCATGTTGTAGAGAATTCGATTTTACCCAAAATAGACCTTTGAAAAGTTGGACTTCGACTTGTTTTGAGGAAGTTTTGGCCAAAAACATTTTTGGTCATTTTTATGTTCATCTGTCAGCATGTCGCAGTTGAGCCGTATATTATGTCGCAAATGAGCCGCATAAGGCACATTTCATAGTTGAGCCGCATATGGTGTCGTGAATGAGCTGCATAAGGCACATGTCGCAGTTGAGCCGCATATGGTGTCACGAATGAGCCGCATGAGGAACATATCGCAGTTGAGCCGCATATGGTGTCGCGAATGAGCCGCATAAGGCACATGTCGCAGTTGAGCCGTATATGGTGTCGCGAATGAGCCGCATAAGGCACATGTCAAGTTGAGCCGCATATGGTATGGCGAATGAGCCGCATAAGGCACAGGTCGCAGTTGGCCGCATATGTTGTCGCAGTTGAGCCGTATAAGGCACATGTCGCAGTTGGCCGCATATGATATCGCGAATGAGCCGCATAAGGCACATGTCACAGTTGGCCGCATATGGTATCGCAGATGAGCCGCATAAGCCGTATGTCGTAGTTGAGCTGCATAAGGTGTCGCAGTTGGGCCGCATAAGCCGCATGTCGCAGTTGAACCGCATATGGTGTCGCAGAATAGGTCGCATAATGCCTATTTTTGCTATTTCTAACTGTTATATGTCCTAATTGACCGAATTGTGGCTCGAATTTCTTCTAACTCCCAACGTAAAAGTTGTACATCTTTTTCTTGGAATCAAAAATATGTTACTAGTTATTTTATGCAAGTTTCTCTCATTCATGATAAGGTAAGAATAGAACACGATAGTGGCCCGCTGTGGCGCACTCTTGACAAGTAAACTGACATGATATATCTCGACATGCTGTTATGATAGCTAGCCTGACATGATAAGTATGAAATATCTAGACACCGTAGGCGATTATGTTTATACAAATAAACTGGTACTGTCTTGTATTATGTCTAGGACGGGGATCCCTGAGTACCACGGTCAGGGATACATACTAAATTCAACTAAGGCTAATAACTAGAATAATCCAGTAGTCATGAAGAGATTTTCCAGCTACAGGCAATCCCGTTATCTGGGCGCTCAAATAGACTTGTAGCCTACCGACGAGTAGGGCACATTTCCAGCACACAGTCACGTATTGCATTCTTCATAATCGAACATTCGACCTGGATAACCGGATGGTCTGCAGGGTTTGTGGTTGTTGGGATAATCTTATTGCATCTTGCTAGTAACTAGACCTGTGATAACCCTAGTTAGTTAAAATTATCAAGCCATACTCTTGATTGGCCGTGATTGATTGGATGGAGTTTATTCCGGCTTAGTTTTATCCTGATCATGTGCAAGATTGTGACATGACATGATTATTGATGCTTGCCTTAACAATAACGATCAGGGGTCCAGTTCTGTTCAGGCGAAGGGTTACAACCCCGGTCCTTGTTTGGTTTAAGGGTTGTAACCTGGCTCCCGGAGCAGTTCTATGTTCTCTCTTCATTTATTGTTTTATTTCAACCCCATGCCATGTTCTTCATGTTTTACCTTACCTTAATACCATGATTATTTATACTGGCCTTAGCAATAAAGATCAGGGGTCCAGTTCTGTTCAGGCGAAAGGTTACAATCACGGTCCTTGTTTGGTTTAAGGGCTGTAACCTGGCTCCGGAGAAGTTTTGTGTCCTCTCTTCGTTTATTGTCTTCACTGTACCAATATATTTGAGACGGGTTTCTATTCAGGTGAAGGGCTGCAACCCCGGTCCTTGTTTGGTTTAAGGGTTGTGACCTGGCTACTTGAATGGTTTCTTCGTACTCAGTTTACTGTTGTTATCTCTATTTTTATCAGTTCTTTATTTATTATTTATCCTTAATATTCTAATGTGATATGCTAGTTTTAGTTCCTAAGTGAAGCCTCTTTTGTGGCACTTGCTCTTTCTGGGGTCTGACCCAGCTGGTTTTGTATGGCCAGATATCGGAGCAGCTCCAGAGGATCTACCTACCTTCCAGCCAGATGGTGACCACCAGGCGTAACCCTAGAAACGAGTGGGTTTCTTTTTTGTTCTCCCACTTTATTGTAAAATTATTCTTTTGAGGCGTTTAGCCGACGAGCACTTGTTAGCTCGGTTGTACCTTTATTTAATATCTGCCTACGGGCTGTAACATGATTGACAGATCATAGGGTTGATCATGTATGACTAAACTCTTGCTAGTCCTGATATTTTGTAACGACTAGCTTCATGATCATCTAATATGTAACGTATGGGATGCCTTGCTATTATATATTTGGTGCTCTGACATCTTGTAACTATTATTGCGTGCTTGAGATTGAGACAATAGGCTTGTTCATGACCATAGGAGACTGTTGGCTTATAGTTAAACCCTTATGTATCTAGACATCCGTGACCGTATAGCGAGGTGGGTTGTACTTCAATATACGTAGCTGGCTATGTACGCCCCCGCTCTCCAGTATTCTGGTTCTGGGGCATTACAATGGCCGATTATAGCGGCTGCGATGGGGTCGTCGCACAGAAGTCCCAAATAGAGATATTGAATATACCAGCAGAAATTTAGAACAAAACACAAGTCATTCAAAAGATACATTTTATTAATATTGAAAAAAGGATTACAAAGGGGCACAAAGCCAAGATTACAAGTCACTCAAACTCACTCAAGCTCACTCTTCTCACATTATAAGTCACTCAGCTCTCTCTCTCTCATCTCTCAATACAAGTCTTGAGCCAGCGGATGCTTTGGAAGGCGACGTCCATACATTATGTCATGCATAAGTCTTGACTCAACACGGCCGCACGCTACGAATCGCCAAGGAACTTCGTGCCTCGACGCATCCAAGCGAGCTCCGCACCACGAGCTTCTACCTGTGCCTACACATGAACACTGTATGGGTATCAGTACTCAATTGTACTGGTGGAATGAGCTCCTCGTCCACCCATGCAAAACCTATATGTTCATTTACTTTGTGCAACATAACCTTTTTTGTTGTCTTTCTACTCTTGTCTTAGGATCAGTTTTATGACCGACGTCTTGGCCTACTTTGTGTCTCTAGACCATCCTGTGCTTGCAACAACAACGTTAACCTATCAAGTCGTGTTTGCCATACGGCCCAAAATCGAAGACGCGACTACGCGATAGTATCCAATTTTCTCCATAACCGTGCCACAAGTCCAACGTGTTGTGCCTCGCAAACTCAGTGTGACTTAACCATATTGCCGCCTCACGGCCCTTGCTACTTTAATCACCAACTGACCCAAATCAAGACTTGTGGACTAAGGATCACTCAACTGACTTTGTCTTGCGGCGTTGTCACGACTCGCACCCGCTTTTCGGATACGAGACGTGTCTAAGCCAGCCTACGCCGCAGAGTCGACGGTAGAACGCTATCACGGCCAAGATACTCAAAATTACAAAATTACATTTATTGCTCATTTATATTATTAAATCAAATCTACAATTACTTCAAGATTTACAACATTTATATTTAAAGAAAATATAAGGTTCTCACAATTAATGAAAATGATACACTGGTATCTATTTCTAGATTTCTGTCTGCATTTACACCCGTATCTCCCAAAGCTAAGTGAAGCCACAACTAACCTAAAAAATATTGGTTTCCAGTCAGGAATGGAACAAGTACACAAATCGACGACAATACAAAAATACAATAGAATTAACAAGACATGAAAATAATATATGGAATATGAAAGCTAGAAAGTTATTGATGACATGGCAGGCGGTTAAGAAGACAAGGAAAAATAAATAAAAGACAATACCTATATGGTGTGAAATATCCGTTTCGACATGTGAACGGCTAGGGGATAAATTCGGCATATTGCATGTGTCGTGTGCAGCTTCTATCAGTCAAGAATAGATATTTTGGGGATATTTTTGGGTAGTCCACATGTCTACTAAGATATTTCCCCTCCCGACTACTCCGTGTGACGAGCGTGTCAACAAGCAACAAGATATATGTATAAATATGAAATGAAAAGACTACTCTAAATTGAAAAGCAATTAAAATGTGCACTTGTCTGTAGTCTTGAGCTGGTGGTATGAGTCTAGTATTGAATCAGAGTCCAACAGACCTATATTATTAGTTCCACATCAATACACAATTTTAGAAAAAAGAACCATCTACTAAATACTTAGGCTTCCTAATGGATTCCCCCTTTGGTACCTTTTGAGTTTGGACCCTTACAATGAGCTGGTTGCCTATGGGTTACCTCTATCCTTATTTTGGTTTCTGGCTATGGTTATTTCTGTCTCTGTTGAATGCAGGGTCCTACATATTAACCACATGTCCTACATGCTGGTACTACCCATCTGATTTTCCATTAAGCCATGCTGCTATTTGTCCTATAGTCAAACTAATATTCTACCTGTACTCAAATATGAGATAAGCCTATCCTAGATGTTGGTGTCAGGGTAACTCTCCTACTGACTTTCTTCCCAGGTAACCCTTTGTGTCCACTTAGGTCAGGTATAAAAGTAATGTAACTGGTGTAAATACGACTTGTCATAAGTACAAACAGTATAATTGCATCTGCTACTATGTAACCCAAGTTACCATTCAACCTAATACAACCTGATACGAGTAGGTAGGCTACTGCCATAACATGACTGTTACCTTGATGGCTTGGTCCCAGTGTTCTGGTGCCTAGTAAGAGGAGCCATGGCATATGCACCCTAATTCTTGGAAACATTCCTCCTGATACTCAAGACTCCTCCCTGTATTGTACACATGGACTTACCCAATATGGACTGCCCAGTCCCAAATGATATGAGGATTGATCAGAAATAAAAGTGCAGGTAGGGAAACAATTCGACTATACACAATGCAGAAAAATGACAATACCTTAATACTTTCATGAACCTATATGCAATAAACCCATGCTTTGTGGGATATCCCATGTGAGCATTTACGTGTGACTGAACCCAGGAATGTAGTGATCCTACCTAAATTGTAGTGGATTTGAATCAAGGGAAAACAAATGCAAATCAATCCTGGGTGTTATGATAACAAGGCCACCCACCCACATGTCTAGTAGTTTGAACATCAAACAAGGGGGATGGACCTACCTGTATACTATACTCAAGACCTTACTTGTAGGTACCATCCATTTGTTGTCCTGCCTAGGTGCTACATATACATCCAGTCCCCTGTGATTCCATTCCTTATGGTCCACTGGATGGAAGTACCTGTATGTAAGCTGGGTAAGGACTGGATTTGGGTATATGAGCTGAACATATGTAATTTTGAATCCTCATATCCTTCCTCTAATCTGGATATGGAAAACACGAATTTAGGCTGCTACTCTGGATGTATCAGTCAAGTGACCCAGGGGAAATTGATATCCTGCCTTAGGTGTAATGCATGCCAATACTTATGTGCTAGGCCATAGGCAAGTGTCCCTGCTACATTTATTCGTATGTGACTGCCTCTATACTTTTACAGGTACAGGCATCACACATCAGTACATAGCTATGACCCTACTGTACATGCTTATAGCCCCATCTCTCCCCCTATGTTGTGCACTATACCAACATGCCTATAACCCCTGTACATGCTTGTACTTGCTAACCTATACATGTGTGAACTGTGGTTCTAAGCATTCTATCATGGCATCAAGTGATCACCCTAGTTTCCCCTTACTGTCTCACCAATATACCCTGCCAATTCTTCTTGTACACTACTGCAAGTGATCACCCAAGTTTCCCCTTACTGTCTCACCAATATACCCTGCCAATTCTTCTTGTACACTACTGGGACTGGTACCATTACCATCTTCCTCCCTGTCTTCAGATGCACAATATCCAGTATGCAATGGATAGATCAGTAAAGAGGAAAACTTGCAGTGTAATATAAATAATGTAACCCAAGATAAGTGGACAGAACCTTAATATAAGGGATAAATATTTATATGTCAGGGGCAGTTATCAACTTGGTCAGGCACCTGGACAGGAGGGATGTAGGGGCTAAACAACCAATCATGTATATGGACTGGTTGTACATGCATCATGGTCCAGTTCACCATAGGGGCAGAACCATACTCTAAAGGTCTGCTAGTGCAGGAAATGGAGGACAAGTCATTGTAATGTGGTCTTGATCAAGGGTGGTATTTAGATCCAGGTCGAGTTCACCAGACCATCTAAAGTATCAGTAAGATACTAGATGTTGATCCTGATATTCAAGTATCAAACTTGTGTGTCCTTATTCAAGGATAACATCCCGTACCAACCTATGATACTCAGTATTTACCTAAAGGCTAGGCTGTTCCTATGGTCCTGTGCCTATGAGTATAGGTATAAGGTTCAATACACTAGGCCTTTATGTCATGGTACACAGTCTAATAGGATGATACTAAGTAATCAAATAAAGGAAGCCTGAAACACTCACCTTGGGACTGAGTATGGACAGGTCATGTCTAACTACAAATACCTGTTGTGTCAAGTTATAGAGGCTAACATCAAATGGATACACAATATGTATATGGGCTGAGAAGTGTATCAATGCAGGACAAATGCAATGTCCATGGTCCCTCACCTTAATTGACTGGCATATAATACTGTGCATATATGACTAATGGTTCTAACTCAAATACATGTCAGATCAACTGAAGGCAGGGCAACACATGAGTGATTGAACCATATGTTGTATGACAGGTGGCACTTGCCTGTGTTAATAAAAAATCTCTGATACTAAGGGTCTGTTAAAATGTAGGGGCTGACTGCTACTGTCCAGATACTAAGTTCAGTATTCTTTGGTCTAAGGAACTCCTATGATACTCATCTAATGGGTGTCAGGGAAAACCTCTCCCATCAGCATCCTTTGAACACTAGGAAACCTCCTGTAATCATAAATATATATCTCGGCATGATTATTGGCTTATACTTTCCTGTCAATATCTATAGGGTACAGGGAAGTCTTCCTGAACATTGAATCAAACACATGGCTTACAAATAGGAAGGACTGCAGGTGAGGGCAGAGGAGTACATGTGTTTCGAAAATCAGTTTGGGATGATTCCTCAGGCTCCTCTTTTGATGTTCTTGCGACAGGAAGAATTTAGATCTCTAGGGTTTTGAGGGATGGCAAGGTCAACTGCCTTGCCCCTTAAATACTCGAATTCCTGATAGAATCGAATTCCTTCACAGGGATTGAGAATCGAATTCCAATTTGAGGCAATATCGACTTCAAGATTTGAATTTAGGGTTTGGATTTATCAATAGCCGTTGATATTTGATTTAAACATGGGAAATTTTGTAGTTTAGTCCCTCATTTCGGTGGTATTTGGGAAAACCCCTCTCTCTTCTTTGTATATTTGCAAAGAAGTAACAATATATGTATATATTACATATATACTTAATTATTCAATTACATATATGCATAAATTAATAATTCAGCAAAAATAATAATAATAAAAATGGAAATTTTGGGTCAAGGGCTTACAGGCATTTCCTGACTTAAACTCAAGATGACTCGAAACCAACTTATGCAACTTATATGCCTCAACGTCACATCTCATGCCGAAGCACATCGCCTACGTTGCAGCCAAATCTTAGGCCCAAACATTGTGTTCTAACTGTACACACATTTAACTCGACTCAATCCAAAAGAGACACCTCCGGATTACCGCCCATGCCGACTCATCTGTATGAGGTCACTAGCATAACAAGCTATTTTGGACACATAGCTGGTATAGGATGGACCGGTAAAAGCAGGTAGCTAGCCTCAATGAGCGTCCACCGAATACTTGTCTTTCGGCTCAACTACCCCGCTCACATTCTGCCCCGGTTTCCTCCTAGGCCGGAACGGTCCTGCTGTGGCCCTAGGTTATCGTCCGAGGAAACAAATCGCCTTTGTCGACAAGTTATCCATGACTATGCAAGACTCGACTCAGACTGACATCTCACACAGTCATCCTTCTTTTAGTGTTACCATCTCTTTCAAAACCAAGTTCAAGGCTTCTATCCTTGAGACCCATCGACGACCCACGGTCGCGAGCATTTTTTTCCATGTTACCTTGTCATTTTATTCAACTCATGAATGCCTATTTGATAGTCCTTTCTCCAAAGCTCACTTTGAATCAATTGTGGTCCATGCCTTAAACACTAAGTCCGTGACATCGTATCTTAAGCCAACTTGAACTCTATTCGACACCACCACCCAAGTCATACTCTATATGACGGGCCTTGAGACTGTAAGACTATATGGTTATACCCAGCCGTAGAACTCGTAGGACCGTGCTTGCTACTACTCCGATAACCTAACTTAACTTTGCAACAACTTAACGAGCAAAGGCAGCGTCAACCTTGTCTTGATTGAACGTGTCGTGCACGCATTCGACTTTGAACGACCAAGTCATTTGGGTGCCTAGACTTATGTCACAAGCTGTTCAACGCAACTTAATTCATAGGCAAGCCAAGGCTGTGCCAAGCCTTGGACGATAGAACCGTGCATACTTTATGAAGCATTCATGCGGGCGACGCCTATGACTTAGGCTACGTTCATAACTTTGCCAACTCAAACCAACTTTCCTTCTCCTAAGCTACGGAACGAAGGATCGAGTGTCATTTTCAAAGCACGTTGTGCACCAACTCTAAGCCGACCGTTGGACCTTTCCATATTCTAACTCAATTTGTCCCGTTGAAATTATTCCCTTATCTATGTGGATTCGTCTCTTTTATTATCAAGCCTACTTGTACAAGTTGAAAACATACGATTTATTATGTGAAGGCTAAGATGAGGCGAGTTCAACGAAACTATCCCACCTGAGTGAGGAGTCGTCTCGACCGAGCGATGTCTTCGAGCAAGCCATTGCAAGGCTAAGTCCGAACGCCGTCGACATTTCGATTCCTCCGATTGACTGAGCGGGACGGGGCACTACATCATACACCACTTAGAAAAAGTTTTGTTCTCAAAACTAACTGAGTACACTTATCGACTTATCACTTTACTCAACATTCAAGGACTCCCGCACACACTACTCCTCTGTGTTTCCTCAATCTGAGCCATGCTCGCACTACCATCACATTTCTTTGAAACTCAATTTCTAAATCCTTGACCCTTTTCCATTCCTCAAGTCTCACTTGATTCGACGTATCACTTAGTTGGATCGTACATATATTTCAGGCGTCCCCAAAATACATGTATTTTAGCCATGCCTCGTGATAGAGAATCCGCCATCACCACTCGAGTCGGATCGTGCATATATTCGGGCGTCCCTGATATACGTACATGTCAACCGAGCCTTATGAGTGGTGCCTCCACAATTTCTATCGCTCCGTACCGGGACGTCTGCCTAATCACTAGGCTATGTCTTTAGTCATTCGTCAGCAATAGAATCATAGTTCCCAAACAACAATATCAACACTGACCCCATCCTAAGGTCAAACCAAGTTGATAGTACGGGTTTTCTACCCAAGCTCGCATCACTCCAATTTCTAAATATCGAGCATTGATTTTATACACACATCCAAACATTCGTCGCACGGGGTCCGAGTCATTCAGCAAAACCATCCTATCGTAAGTTCACTCAACTAAATCCTTGATACATCAATATCGCTCGACCAACAAGCCATTTCGTATACTCTATCTTTTTGAACACGTTCGACATAATCTGTCTATCAATCCTTCCAAGTCAAACACGCTATGACGCAACTTATCGCTAAACCATAATTCACATTTCATACTCCCTAAGTCATTTATCCCAATTCATGTAATCGATCACAAGGTCGTCTGACTTAACGATATGTTGTGCCCCGATCTCATGCGAGTCAGATTATCCACGGTGGGCATAAATCACCATGCACGCTCCCGCGGGATAATCATCCTCATCGGGGCGTAACTCTTGTTCGAGTCTAGACTAATTCATTCTCGATGCGCGGATTGGACCTACTCAATCCTCAAGTTTACTTAATCATCAATCGCGAGTCCAAACATCCTCGAATTTTCTTTCGCATCAAACCAACAAGTTGAGACAATCAAAGTTGTTGCGTCCTAATTTTTTGAGTTCAATCATTCCTACGACATGAATCACCATGTCAGCACTAATGTGAAACGATCATCCCAAACCCGACATGACGTATGTGCGAGGCTAGAGTTGTGTTCGTACAAGACAAGAATGTCGACGTTGTGGTTATCCGTATAACCATCAAGATACTTCTATTTTTATCCATATTTATTTTAATCAAGATCCTAAGTATAGTATCCATCAAAACTGTAACACTTGTACGACCGTCATTCCTCGAATTAGAGTACCTCCGAGTTTTCGTATATCGATCTTTGATATGCCTCAATACCATCGATGATGTATGTAACCTGACGATCTTCCTTTGCAACGAATTTCAAGTCGTGCGAATGATGCTATCGTCTGACTGGATAATATCCTCGACATTCAAATTCAAGTTCGATCATTATCCCTTAAATTATTCACAGCATCAATTTCCTCAAACCTAAATTTGTGTATTGTTCATCTGTCTATCCTAAGTCATCGACCAATGTATTTCCTCGATTCGCATCATTCCTTGATAACTTAAACCATCGAGCAACATCGATTCCAATCCATAGTCATTTGTGTAACTTCAAATCAAACTTTTATGCACGCTATCTTTCCGTCGTGCTAACTTTTCGTATACCATTTTTATCGATTTTCTCGATCGAGTCATCTATTTGTACACATTAACTTTTTTTGATTCAGTTTCACCTACTCAATCATTTTCGCATTTTATACTCGTGCAATCCTCAATCCCGTACAAGTTTCGTGCGCATCAATTTCTAGGTTGTTCGAATTAACTCGTCAAATCTCAAGACTATAACTTATTTAGCGATACTCAATCTACGGCTTTGTATACACGCGACGCTTGCTGATAGACTCATTGACACCCTGCATCCTCAATCGATCGATCGACATCCCTGAAGCTATCGCATAACCACTCAGGGATGCAGTCATTCGATAAATCCTCAAACTATCATTCGAATCAAAATCGACTTCTTTAAAGTTTTCGTTCGAACCATTCCTCGACTTTCAAGCACGCTCATCTATATCGCATCGACGTTATCGTCGCTCGATAGCATCCCTATCGATAGTCATCTCATTTACTCAATCGAGTCTAACTTATTTCATGCTCGAAACATTACGAATCCCGTACTCGACTTTGCTAAGGTCGACACAATCCTTGGTGTATATGCCCAGTCCGACTTAGCCAACCGTGCTTACGCAAACCATCTTTTTGTTTTGTCAAAAACTATTGTCCTACATTTTGCAAAATAGATAGACTTATTACATAGACATCCCGTGGGACATTTGAGAGAGAGCGCACCAACGATATCAACTTTGCAAAAGCAACACATCAGAGTTTGCGGAAACAACAGAGTTAAAGAATTCAATCGATAGTCCAAGGACGTAAAGCCGTGCTCTGATACCATTATGTCACGCCCCATCCCGTAGGAGCGATCGTCCTCGTAAAGGCATGATGCCGCACGAGCCTAGATTGTGCTCGTGCAAGACGGGTTCCATAACGGCCGATTACAGCGGCTGCGATGGGGTCGTCGCACAGAAGTCCCAAGCAGAGACATTGAATATACCAGCAGAAATTTAGAACAAAACAAAAGTCATTCAAAAGATGCATTTTATTAATATTGAAACAAGGATTACAAAGGAGCACAAAGCCAAGATTACAAGTCACTCAATCTCACTCTTCTCATATTACAAGTCACTCAGCTCTCTCTCATCTCTTAATACAAGTCTTGAGCCAGCGGATGCTTCGAAAGGCAACATCCATACATTATGTCCCATATAAGTCTTGACTCCACGCGGCTGCACGCTACGAATCGCCAAGAAACTCCGTGCCTCGACGCATCGAAGCGAGCTCCGCACCACGAGCTTTTACCTGTGCCTGCACATGAACACTGTGTGGGTGTCATTACTCAACTGTACTTATAGAATGAGCTCCTCGCCCACCCATGCAAAATCTATACGTTCATTTACTTTGTGTAATATAACCCTTTTTATTGTCTTTATACTCTTGTCATAGGATCAGTTTTATGACTGACGTCTTAGCCTACTTGGTGTCTCTAGACTATCCCGTGCTTGTAACAACAACGTTAACCTATCAAGTCGTGTTTACCATACGACCCAAAATTAAAGACACAACTACGCGATAGTATCCAATTTTTTTCGTGACCGTGCCATAAGTCTAACGTGTCATGCCTCGCAAACTCAGTGTGACTTAACCATATTGCCGCCTCGTGGCCCTTGCTACTTTAATCACCAACTGACCCAAATCAAGACTTGTGGACTAAGGGTCACTCGACCGACTTTGCCTTGCGATATTTTTTGACTTAAACTCAAGATGACTCGAAACCAACTTATATAACTTATATGCCGACAACTTAAGACTCGACGCCACATCTCGTGCTGAAGCACGTCGCCTACGTTACAGCCAAATCTTAGGCCCAAACATTGTATTCTAACTGTACACACATTCAACTCGACTCAATCCAAAGGCACACCTACAGATTGCCGCCCATGCCGACTCATCTATATAAGGTCACTAGCATAACAAGCTATTTTGGACACATAGCTGGTATAGGATGGACCGATCAAAGCAAGTAGATAGCCTCAATGAGCGTCAACCGAATACTTGCCGTTCGGCTCAGCTACCCCGCTCACATTCTGCACCGATTTTCTCCTAGGCCGGAACGGTCCTGCTGTGGCCCCAGGTTATCGTCCGAGGAAACAAATTGTCCTTGTCGACAAGTTGTCCATGACCATACAAGAATCGACTCAAATTGACGTCTCACACAGTCATCCTTCTTTCAGTGTTACCATCTCTTTCAAAACCAAGTTCAAGACTTCTATCCTTGAGACCCCTCGATGACCCACGGTCGTGAGTATTCTTTCCATGTTACCCTATCATTTTATTCAACTCATGAACGCCTATTTGATAGTCCTTTCTCTAAAACTCACTGTGAATCAATTGTGGTCCTTGTCTTAAACACTAAGTCTGTTACATCGTGTCTTAAACCAACTTGAACTCTATGTGACACCACCGCCCAAGTCATACTCTATATGATGGGCCTTGAGACTATGAGACTATATGGTTATACCCAGCCGTAGAACTTGTAGGACCGTGCTTGCTACTACTCCGATATCCTAACATAACTTGCCTAACTTAACTTTGCAACAACTTGACGAGCGAAGGTTGCGTCAAGCCTTGCCTTGATGGAACGTGTCGTACATGCGTTCGACTTTGAACGACCAAGTCATTTGGGTGCCTAGACTTATGTCACAAGTCGTTCAATACAACTTAACTCATAGGCAAGCCAAGGCTGTGCCAAACCTTGGACGATGGAACCGTGCATGCTTTATGAAGCATTCATGCGGACGACGCCTATGACTTAGGCTACGTCCATAACTTCGCCAACTCAAACCAACTTTCTTTCTTCCAAGCTACGGGACGAAGGATCGAGTATCATTTTCAAAGCATAACGTGCACCAACTCGAAGCCGACCGTTGGACATTTCTATATTCTAACTCAATTCGACCAGTCGGGATTATTCTTTTATCTATGTGGATTCGTCTCTTTTATTATCAAGCCTACTTGTGCAAGTTGAAAACATGCAATTTATTATGTAAAGGCTAAGATGAGACGAGTTCACCAAACTACCCCACCTGAGTGAGGAGTCGTCTCAACCGAGTGATGTCTTCGAGCAAGTCGTTGCAAGGCTAAGTCCGAACGCCGTCGGCGTTTCGATTCCTCCGATTGACTGAGAGGGATGGGGTACTACATGCAGGGACTGTGGCAGTCTTACTTTACATT
The DNA here is from genome assembly GCA_029216955.1 of Iris pallida. Classification (NCBI taxonomy): domain Eukaryota; kingdom Viridiplantae; phylum Streptophyta; class Magnoliopsida; order Asparagales; family Iridaceae; genus Iris; species Iris pallida. The sequence continues at coordinate 1,989,288 of JANAVB010009799.1, forward strand.
AGGATTGCCACAGGCCTGGCAGTCCAAATGTAATCAGACCCAACTGTAGCAGCCGAACGGCCAAAACGAGACGCTCGTTTGTCATGTTCTAGGGTTAGGATTTCAAGAAAAATGTGGGTTTGTCGTGTTCGAAAATTCTATTCATGAACCCTAAAGAGATTCTAAACCTAATTTATCAAAACTTTTTAGAGAATTAAAAATATTATAGGGTTTTGAATAGAATATAAAAAATTCTAGAAGAAATTAGGGAAGAACGTACCTAGATTCTGATTGCTTCGACTTGCATGTCATCTCTTCGAATCTAGGAATGTTGTTGAAGAAATTTTGGTGGAGAAATTAGGAGTGGAGTGGTGGAGGAGAAGAAATTAAGGTTTTAGGAGAGGGAGAGCTTTTTTTTCTTTTTTTGGTGGAGAGAGAGAGAGTAAAATGAGTTATGGAAAAGAATGGAGGGTTTGGGGTGTTGGGCTGCCCCCAAGCAAAATATGGATGCCCCCAGCAAAATCTCCACCTACTTAGGTTGTTCCCAAGTAAGGGCTGCCCCCAAATAAAAAATGTGGTGCCCTTAGAAAAAGCCTTAATTTTACGAAAAATTTCAATAAAAGCATTAATATTTTACAAAATTATACTTACAGCATAAATTTTAACAAAATTACAAAGTGAGCATAGAAACGCCTTTCCGAAGGGCATTCTGCTCATTAAAAGAATAAAAATTACTTTTGTTAACGGAAGACGTTAATGTTGTGGCCGGACAATAACAAAAAATTATATATATATATATATATATATATATATATATATATATATGTGTGTGTGTGTGTGTGTGTGTGTGTGTGTGTGGAAAACGCTCTTAGGAAGGGCATTTCCATTGAGGAAAATGCCCTTCCTAAGGGCATCAGTGTGGAAGCAAACACTAAATTAAGAAATGATAACCTAAATATGACTGTCATGACTGGTCAATAGTGGCTGTCAACCTCACACGACTGTCATGGCTAGATTTGGTGTGGTGAAGAAAAGCATATACAGTTGATGGGACTTGTGAAAAGTACTAGTGTAGCTTGGGGTCTCACAGTTCTTGTTGAGATATTTACTACCATGGTGGGACAATATCACTTCCCATCACATTATGCGGATTCATTATGCTTTACTCTCTCTCTCTCTCTCTCTCTCTCTCTCTCTCTCTCTCTCTCTCTCCCAGTAGGATGTATGATTATAGGAAAGTAGTAGTTGCTTGAAACATACATGTAAAGTTGGGCTATTTCATAAAAATATATGTAAAAGGAAAACGCCCTTAGGAATGACATTTTCCTCAAGGGAAACGCCCTTCCTAAAGGCATTTTCCTTATATATATATATATATATATATATATATATATATATATATATATATATATATATATATATATATATAAATATATATATATATAATTTTTTATTTTATTTTTTGTTATTGCCTGGCTACAAGTTAACATCTCCCGTTAATAGAAATAATTTTTTATTCATTTAAAGAGTAGAACGCCCTTCAAAAAAAGCGTTTTCTATGCTCTCTTTATAATTTTGTAAAAATTTATGTTGTACATGTAATTATGTAAAAATTTAATGCTTCCACTGAAAATTTTCGTTAATTTTATACCAGCTTAGATTTTATGTACTAATGTGTTCAATTGAAAAGTTTAGACCTTTATCTTTTATTTTATTTTTTTTATTATACTCATTTTTGCACTTGCACTTATGTTGAGGGTAAAATGCAAATAAAAAATCTATGGTCCAAAATTTTCAATTAAGGGCTTAAACTCTAAGCTGGTATAAAATCCAGAGTCTAAATTCTATTTAGCCCAATAATTATTGTATGTTCTGTCAGAATACATGTCCGGTCTGCCCAACGCAGACGTGGGTGTTTTCTGGCAGTGTTTCAAAACTTGATCGGACCGATTGTTGGACCGGATCTGACCGAATTTTGCTAAAAATCGGTCCACCGGAATTTAAATCAGTACTTTTTTAAAATCGACGAACCAGGATTTAGCCGATATACCGGTACACAATTGAACTGGTCGATTCTAATATTTTAGAAAGAAATTAGGATTAATTGTATTAACTACCCCAATGTTTTACACTTATTATAGGGACCACTCCTGCTTTAAAACTAATCACACGGATCACATCATATAGTTTCTATTTCCTAATAAACTAATAACACTGATCACCCATATGGTTAATAAAATTAATAAAGCAGTGGTTAGTGTAATTATTTTTGGAATATGAGTAATCATGTAATACTCATGAAACATTGGGGTCAGTGTAATTAACCCCCCAAAAATTATCATGTGCAATTTGGATCATTTGGTTCCTAGTTTGGTTTTAAGATCTTATAGTTGCAAAATTATACCTAACCAAACATACTAAGAAACAAACCAAATCAAGAGGTAAATGTTGATATCTTACATTTTTCAACCAAATCAAAACAAATCAAATAAAACTAAACCTAGTTGAATCCCGACAAACCTGTACCAAAGATTTTTAGTTCAATATATCGGTCCGGTTTTTAAAAATTGTTTTTCGGTGTGCCCAACACTAGCAACTAAATACGTCAGTGTTTGGTCTATTTGTAATATCTTTATCTATTATTTTGGATATTTATATTTCTTCTGTTTTACTATATGGAATTTTAATTAATTGGGTTCATAAAAACAAAAGGTCAGTTATTTTTTTATCAAAATAATAAATTTGCTTAAGACTCGAATTTATAGATTATTTTTGTAGTTCAAAATGTAAAATTGTTTCAATATTTTCAGAATAGGAATATGTGACTTATTATAATTGATCAGAGAGAGGCTATGGCTTGTACTGGACGGCCTTCTTCATAAAGCCGAAAATAATAAAATAAAATAAAATAATTAACAAATGCTCCCATTACAAATATAAAAATTAGTATATATTTACACTTATTTAAAAAATTAGCAAATATTTTTATTATGTATAAAATAATTAAAATTTTGATCAAAATAATGGGGATATATTTTAAATTTTTAAATATTGTATACAAAGAATAAAAACATTTGCTAATTCTTTAAATAAACGATTGTATATACTAATTTTTATATTTTTAATGATGAGATTTGTTAATATATTTTATAATAAGAAAAAGGATGGCAAATTACCCACCATACAAGTCAAAAATATTTTCTAAATTTTTTAATTTCAAATAATTTAATTTAAAATTATAGATTTTTTTACTGTACAATAATTCACATAACAAAGGCCCTTCTTAATTCTTTCTTTCAAACTGACAACAGAGACATAGCCTGTTGGCTAGTTGCCTCAGTCGTGATCTCAATGAGCATAATTTAAAAAAATGAGCATAATTTTTTAGGCGTGTTGTAATTTGCTATCCTTTTAATTTTATAATGTCAGTCGGAGCGCACGATCCAGATTCTTGAAGATATGTTGCGGTCTTGTACGCTTGACTTCAGTGGTTCGTGGGAAGATCACCTGCATCTAGTAGAGTTCTCCTATAATAATAGTTTTCAGGCCAGTACCAGATGGCACCCTTTGAGGCCTTGTACGGTAGAAAGTGCAGATCCCCGTTAGCATGGGATGATGTCGGCGAGAGACAGATGCTTGGTCCAGAGATGGTTATGTAGACTATCGAGGTGGTCAGACAAGTCAAAGATCATCTTCGAGTTACGCAAGATCGCCAGCACCATTGGGCTGATTCTCATCCGCGTCCTCTTGAGTTTTCTATCGGCGATCAGGTATTCCTTAGGATCTCGCCTACCCGTGGCGTCATTCGATTCGGCGTACGGGAAAAGCTTAGTCCTAGGTATATAGGGTCGTTTGACATTCTCGAGCGAGTAAGTGATGTGTCCTATCGTCTCGCTCTTCCGCCATCGTTACGTGAGGTACATGATGTATTCCAATATCCCAATTATGACGGTATATCCCAGATCCGAGCCATATCCTTGATCATTCAGAATTGGTTGTTGGTACCAACCTTTCGTATGAGGAAAGGCCCGTATCTATATTGGACCAAAGAGAGAAGGTACTCAAGAACAAGACTATTAGTTTAGTCCATGTTGCTCGGGGTCACCACTCCTTGGGTGAGTCAACATGGGAGCGTGAGGATGATATCCGCTTGCGATATCCACACTTGTTTGACTCATAAGGTATAATGTCTTCCTTATGCCTTATATTTTTAATTCCTTGCTTGTATGAATGATTGCTTGATTGAATGCTAGTCGTAGGTTGCTTATGATTAATGTAGCCTGCCCCGACATCTCTAGCCTCTTGATTAAATTTCGAGAACGAAATTCTTTTAAGGTGGATAGAGTTGTCACTCCCGTTTTCTGTTATACGTATTTCCAGTGTACATGTATGGATTTCAACCCGTATATTATTTACTTTATTTCTGTATTTCTTTATGGCTTGCCTTGATGTATCTTGACTAGGGTTGACCTTGGATTGGTTTGGTCCAACTTGACTTGCTTTGGATGGCTTGGTTTGGTTTATTTTGATGGTTGGTTCAACATGTTGAACCATCCCCTCTGTTTATAGAATCCCAATTTTTTTCTCTCTTCCTTTACTCTTCATTACTTCTTCTTCCTCCTCATAACTCTCTCCATCTACCAAGAAACCCTAGGAAAATTCAACTTGCTTCATGGAGTAACTTAATTCTATTTGTTCTATTGTCTTTCTTACATGATTCTATGACACTTTAGAACTTGGTATTTTTTAATTTGGTGATATTTTCTTGTAGATCTAAGTTTGTGCCATTTTTAGTTTTCTTGGGTTTTGATCTGTCAAACTTACTTATTTTTAAAAACTAAGTGTTCCATGTGGTAGAGAATTTGATTCTACACAATTTTGACCTTTGAAAAGTTAGATTTCGACTTATTTTGAGGAAGTTATGGCCAAAGCAAGTTTTGGACATCTTTTATGTTCATCTGTCCTGGTTCTGACAGGGACGATGAATAGTGCCTGGCCGTATAGTACCAGTTCGCATAGATGCATAGTGTCTAACCGTATAGTACTAGTCCGCATAACTGCATAGGGCCTGGCCGTATAGTGCCAGTCCGTATGGATGCATAGTGCTTAGCTGCATAGTACCAGTCCGCATAACTGTATAGTAACTGGCCGCATAGATGTATAGTGCCTGGCCATATAGTACCAGCCCGTATGGATGTATAGTGCCTGGCCGTATAATGCCAGTCCGCATGGATGCATAGTGCCTAGCCGTATAGTGCCAGTCCGCATAGCTGCTTAGTGCCTAGCCATATAGTGCCAGTCCGCACGGCTACATAGTGCCGCATAGTTCCTATTTTGGCTATTTTAAGCCCTATTTAGCTGAATTGTGGCCAGAATTTCTCCCAACATGAAAGTTGTAGATCTTTTCCATGACTTCAAGAATATGTTACTAGCTATTTTATGCAAGTTTCTATCATTCATGATAATGTAGGGATAGAACACGATAGTGGTCCGTCGTGGCGCACTCTTGATAAGCAACCTTGACATGAAATTCTTGATAGTGGTCCGTTGTGATGTACTTTTGACATGATAAGTAACCTGATATGACATGATAATCTTGAACGCCGTTGCAACATCTACCTGGACTTGCTAAGTAACTCTTGTCTTGACACCATGGTTGATTCTCTTGGTCGTGTCTGTACAAGCTACATGTCTCATCTTGCATCATGCCTAGGACATGGATTCCTGATTACCATGGTCAGAAATTCATACTGAATCTAACTAGGGTAATAACTAGATCGATCAAGTAGTTCATAAAGAGATTTTCTAGCTACAGGCAGTCCAGTTATCTGGGCACTTTAATTGGACTTGTAGCCTGCCATCGAGTAGGGTACATTTCTAGCACACTGTCATGTGTTGCACTCCCAAATCACATAATCCAACTCTCTCAACTTGCAACTGGATAACCTGGATTAAGTCTGCAGGGCCTGTTGTCACGACCCGCAACCTAGGTAGGGGCACAAGTGCATGACAACGCCCAGCTTATACCATAAAAATGGCGTAGAACGCTGTAGGTCTACTAGCCAACAAACAGTATATAATAACCTGTCATCTCCGTATAGGAGAAATATAGTATGAAATGCTGATAAACTCAATCATAATCTAGAAGGAAGAATCATGGCACGAAAACTAGATAGATATAATCACAAGTGCAAAATCCAGCTCAACAGAGAGAAAGAGAGTCACAAAGTAATATGGTTATACAATCCCAAATATAATATCATAAACATAAGTAGCAAGCTGGAGACAAGGTCCAGTCCAAAAGTCTACTCTAACTAAACTAAGCTAGAGGCTCGTCGGGCGAAGCTAAGCCCTGCTGAACCAAGGTCTCCAAGTCTAAGCCCACTACGTCATCCGGATCGTAGTAGGTACAGTAATCCTCCTCATCAGCATCTGAAATATTTTGTCAACATATCCAGTCAGGATGGAACGAGCACAATCAACTAACAACAGTTCACATGATATGACAAAAGCTATAAGACTGTAAATAGAGAGTATATACAATAAATCATGGAATGTACATGTGAGTATCATGGCAAGGTAAGCTGTAAATCTAGAGCTAGAACAAGGCAAGTAAAACTGATCATGGCATGTACAAGAATCAAGAATCATCCATCTAGGTATGTGAGTACTAGCTTCGATATGTGGCCGGCTTGGGTCTGCACAAGGTCTAATGATCTAGCCAACATACATGGAGTGTAGGATTGACATTCACAAGGTCTACAAGAATAAACAAGACGAATAATGACCACATACCTACACTAGTACTCCTCGTCCCCGACTGGTAGAGTGGATCCAAACAAGACACGTCACGACGCAGGATTCTACGAGAAGGGAGCAAGTCTCCTCGAGAATCAGCATCCATATACTGCACAAGAACTACAAGGGAGCTTGCACAAGACATACCAAGATAACAAGGAATAACATCTCATGTCGGGATCCATGAATACCAATCCGTGTGACCAATGTGTTAAGAACAAGCATATCTACACTAATTACATGAATTATAACAATTATCATAAATTGGAAAAATTATCAGAGAATGTACTCGCCTGTAATGTGATGGATAAATTGACTGAGTCCAAGAACAGTGCCTCAAGGACCTATAGATGGAATACTGTATCAATATAATGATTTGGAAGTGAAATTAAGTCATACCGAGTCAAACTAGGTCAAGACATTCAAACTAGGTCAAACAAGGTCAATCTAGATTGTACAGGGTCAATCTAAGTCATACTAGGCCTAACAAGGTCAAACTAGGTCAATACAAGTCAAACAAAGTCAAACAAGGTTGATTTAAGTCAACGGTTGACTTACAGTTGACTTTTGGTCAACTGATCAACTCTGGTCAATCCTAGGTCAACTCTTGGTCAAATTTGACTAACATTGACTAACAGTTGACTTTGGGTCAACTGGTCAAGTTTGGTCAAGTTCTAGTCAATTTTAGGCTATGGTTGACTTTCGGTTGACTTTTGGTCAAAATAGTCAACCAAGGTCAAAACTAGTCCAAGTCCACTATCCCTAACCATTACCAACCATAATATCCATATTTTAGCTATACCTTAAGGTATTAAACCCATATGTTAAGAAATGGATATTATCCCTACTTATTCCGTTTATCTTTTCCACTCTAACACTAAGGCCAAGTAGCTTTTGCCATAGGAGTTTCACTCCCGGCTTCCTAGGGTAGTAGGATACTAGCCTATACTAACATTACCTATCAAGTTTCCTAGGTAAAGTGGACATCCAGTCCATCTTACGACTCATAGGGTTGAATTACCCATTATCTTGGTAAAAATCCCACTTTAGCTTCTAACTCCCACTTTAGGCTTTCCGACTTCATTCTAAGCTTTCCCCCACTCTCTATTATGGTTATTAAACCCTCTCCTAGAATCTCGATACCGTATTACGGTATCTTGATATTGAAAAGTCAAAAAGGGTAAATTTGCATTACCTTAGGATAGTGGGGATTCATGAGATACCAATTTGGTATCTCATGGATACCACATAAATCTAACTCTAACCCTTAACCAATCTAGCTAACCCTAACTAGAACTCACTTACTAACTTCTAACACCATCTACACTTCCCTCATTCTAACTCCCACTCTCCAACTATTTCCTAACTTATCTCATATCCCCCTCTTCTAACCAATATCCCCCCTCTTCTAATTCCTCACCTAGACCCACTCTAACTCACTCAAACATACCCACTTATAGGCCATATAGGGGGTATATATGTAGGATATATATGGGTATATATAGGTTTATATATGGGTATATTTATAGGGGGTTTAATGGGGGGTTTAAAGGGGGTTCAAGGGGGTCAAAAGGGGGGTGCATATGTTGCTACTGCTGCTGCCAAATGCTGTTGCTGTTGCTGCTGCCAATTGTTGCTGCTGCTGCTATTAATGCTATTTTTTTGTGGGGGAGGGGGTGGCGGGGACAGCAGCCCCAAACCCCCCTGCTGTTGTTGTTTCCCTTCTTTCTCTCCTCTAATCTCTTCACTTCCTTTCTAATTTCCTCCTCCATCTCACTATATATATATATATATATATATATATATATATATATATATATATATATATATATATATATATATATCACACTCACACACACATTCACATCTACATATATAGACATACACACTCATAGATACATGGACACACACACATGTATACATATATATTTATATATAGACACACAAACACAAAGATACATAGATACATATGGATACACACACATATGAAAGTATATACATATAGACATACACCCTCACATGAACATATATATATATATATATATATATATATATATATATATATATATATATATATATATATATATATATATATATATATATATATATATATATTCTCCTAGGAGTCTCCCATAGGCCTCTAATCTTGACACAAAGGGACACAACCATGGGGTAATCTTATGGGTTCCAAAACCAAATAAAAATCATGGGAAATCGATTTAGAGAATAGGAAATTACCTATTAGGAGTGATTCCTAACGAAACTCTCTCTGACACGAAGATTCTTCGGGAAAGGACACTTCCACCTTGCACTTTTCTTCCAAACTTTGGTAGCACCCTCCCTTGATGGTGTAGAGAGAATCTATGGAAGAAATTTGGGGGAAAAGAGAAGATTTGGAGATCAAATCTCAAATTTAGGTCTAGGTTTTGGGGGAAGAACTAAAAGGAGGAAGAACTTGAGAGTGGAGAATGGAGAGGGAGGGTCCTCCCCATGTGGCCGGCCATAGTAGGGGGTTTTGGGCTATTTGGCAAATGTCCAAAATGCCCTCGAAGCCTCCTTTAGGTCAAAATTGACTTAAGCAGTTTTTCGGGGTTGGAAAGGCCAAGTTAAAATCTGTAAATTGACCGATTAAGTCATGGGAAATTTTCTAAAAGTAGCAGACTAATTTATAGGATTTTATGGGCCATGAATAACTTAAATTTGGGTCCCGATCAGAGTCTAAACTACCCCGGATCCCCGATACAAGTCGGAATGAGCTAAAATTCGTACCCGACTCTAAAAATCCCCAAATAACAATATAATTAAATAAAAATTTCTAAAATTCCCAAAAATGTAAAAATGACCATGTTACCCCTATTTATGAAAAGTAGGAGTGACAAGTCTACACACCTTAAAAAAATTGTCCTCCAAATTGAATGAGAAACTAACACAGCAACATGAATAGAACAAGAAAGAAAAGAAAAATTTTACCTCAAGACTCGAAGAGATATGGAAATCGCTCCCGCATGTCGTCCTCTCTCTCTCAGGTTGATTCACCTAGAGAGTGGTGCATCCATGCAACGCGAACCAAAGGAATTCCAGAGCACCTTCTCTCTTCGGTCCAAGATCTCAACCGGCTTCTCTGGATAGCTGAGAGTCGGTCCCACTTCGACCTCAGAGTGGTCTAAAACGTGACTGGCATCTGCCACGTACCTTCTTAGCTGCGACACGTGGAACACGTTGTGCACTCCGTCTAGTGCGGACGGTAACTCCAGTCGGTAAGCCACTACACCAACCCTGTCCAAGATACGGAAAGGTCCGATGTATCGTGGACTAAGCTTCCCGCCACCACCAAAACGAATCGTTCCACGAGTCGAAGAAATTTATAGAAACACAAGATCACCAACCTAGAACAAAACACAAGACTTAAAGCTTGATCTAAAACAATCACAATCAGACTCAAATACTAGAAAAATCTAAACGATACCTCAAACTCCAACGGCCTCCAGTGGCTATCGGCCCAATGCCGCTGCCTATCCTACGCCACCCGAAGTCTATCTCTGATAACCCTGGCCTTCTCTGCAGCATCCACTACCATCTCAGGGCCAAGCAAAACCCTCTCGCCGACATCATCCCAAGACAAAGGAGTACGGCACCTCCGTCCGTATAGAGCCTCGAAAGGTGACATCTCTATACTGGCTTGGTAGCTGTTGTTGTAAGCAAACTCTACCAAGTGAAGGTGGTCCTCCCAAGATCCTCCGAAGTCCAAGATACAGGTACGAAGCATATCCTCGAGGGTCTGAATCGTCCTCTCCGACTGCCCGTCTGTCTGGAGGTGGTATGCGGTACTGAACTTGAGCGATGTGCCCAAGCTAAGCTGCAAACTCCTCCAGAAGTGGGAAGTGAATCGGTTGTCCCGATCCGAGACTATGCTCACTGGAATGCCGTACAATCGGACTATCTGCCGTACGTACATCTCGGCCAGCCTCTCCGTAGACAAACCCATATTGAAAGGCAAAATGTGGGCCAATTTGGTCAATCAATCAACAATGACCCAAATCGTCTCCTTCCCTCCTGGAGAACGTAGAAGTCCAGACATAAAGTCCATAGTGATATGCTCCCACTTTCACTCAGGAATGGGTAGTGGCTGGAGCAATCCACCTGGTCTCTGCCTTCCGGCTTTCACCTGCTGGCACACCAAGCATCTAGAAACGAACTGAGCCACCTCGCGTTTCATACCATACCACCAAACATGCTGTCTCAAGTCTCTGTACATCTTGTTGGTACCAGGATGCATAGAGTATTGAGAACGATGTGCCTCATAAAGAATCTCCTTCCGAAGTCTTTTGCTTGGCACGTACAATCTGGTATCATGCCTCAACGAACCATCTTCCGCTATAGATAACTCATCCAACAGTCCTGCCCGGACCTACTCCCTGATGACCCTCAGAGCCTCATCCTCAAACTGAGCTGCTCTGACTCTGTCTATCAGCTCTGACTGCACCTGAAGACCCCGTATCTGCTTCTCAAATCCAGGAACTATCACCTCTATGCCCAAGCTCTCCAGATCTGCCAGAAGGTGACGATCCATCGTCAAACACATGGCAACGGAATACCTGCTCAAAGCATCTGCAACCACGTTGGCCTTCCCCATATGGTACTGTAAGGATATATCAAAATCCTTCATCACCTCTAACCATCGCCTCAGCTTCATATTTAGCTCCTTCTGGGTAAACATGTACTTTAAGCTCTTATGGTCAGTGAAAATCTCTACACGCACTCCGTACAAATAGTATTTTCATAGCTTCAAGGCAAATATGACTGCAGCCAACTCTAAATCATGAGTCGGGTAGTTCTTCTCATGTGGCCATAACTGTCTAGATGCATAAGCAATTACCTTTCTATGCTGCTGAAGAACGCAACCCAGACCCTTTCCCGAAGCATCACTGTAGATCGTGAATCCTCCGGATCCAGATGGCAACATCAAAATAGGAGCCGACATCAAGCTCTTCTTCAGCTCCTTGAAAACAGCCTGACACTCATCAGTCCAGACGAACTCTACGTCCTTCCTGGTGAGTCTAGTCATCGGCTCTGCTATTCGAGAGAAGTCATGCACGAACTTCCTATAGTAGCCTGCCAAACCCAGAAAGCTCCGAATCTCGATAACTGAAATGGCTGTCGACCAAGACTCCAGCGCCGTAATCTTCTTCTGATCCACTGAAATCCCATCACCGGATACAACATGGCCCAGGAACTCCAGTCGATCCAAGAAGAACTCGTACTTTGACAGCTTCCCATACAGCTGCTCCCTCCTCAAAGTCTCCAGCACAACCCGTAGATGCTCCTCGTGCTCCTCAGGCGTCTTCGAATAGATGAGAATGTCATTAATGAAGACCACCACGAACTTGTCAAGGTATGGATGGAATACCTTATTCATCAAGTTCATGAATACCGCTGGGACATTAGTCAACCCAAATGGCATGACGGTAAACTCATACTGGCCATAACGGGTACAAAAAGTAGTCTTCGGGATGTCATCCCCCTTCACCTTCAGCTGATGGTACCCAGATCGCAAGTCTATCTTCGATAACACCCTCACACTGCTCAATTGATCAAACAAGTCATCAATCCTGGGCAAAGGATACATGTTCTTGATAGTGAGGTTGTTGAGCGCTCGGTAGTCGATACACATCCGTATCGTACCGTCCTTCTTCTGGACAAACAAGACTGGCGCGCCCCAAGGCAAAGAACTGGATCTGATAAAGCTCGTCCTGTAGCTCGTCGACTTGCTTCTTCAGCTCTACCAACTTGCTGTTGTTGATTCGATAGACATGCTGAGAAATAGGCTCAGCGCCCGGTATTAAGTCTATCGAGAACTCAACATCTCTGTCCGGCGGCATACCCGGTAATTCCTCGGGGAAGACATCCAAGAACTCTGTAATAAATGGATGCGGCAACTCCTGTCCCGCCAACAAGGCTCCACAGAATCCATCTCCCGGCTCCGCTGCTCCTCTGACAATCTAAAACTCTGGCTCTTCCGGCGGACTAAACAACACTCTGCCTGCTATACAATCTATACTAGTATGGTGCATGCTTAATCAGTCCATACCGAGTACCACATCGTAGCTCGGAAGTGGCATTACGAGCAAGAACGTGCTCAAATCCTGGCCTCCCAGAGTGACTCTCTGTCCCTTGCAAATATTATTAACCAGGATAATACCTCCTCCGGTCATAATCTTGCAAGTCCTACCCAGATATTCAGCAATAATATTGTGTCTAAGTGCAAAAAAAATTGACACAAAACTGTGCGTAGCACCTGAATCAAACAATACTAAGGCAGAAAAAGAATCAAGAAGAACCGAACCTGCCACAACATCTGCAAGTGGCTCGATCTCCTCGGCTACAAGAGCAAAAGCCTTGCCCTGAACACCCCGTGGCTGGTGTTGCTGTGTAGCTTCCCTTCCCAAAATTTTTGAAATATTTTATTTATTATTTAATTGATTTAAATGATGATTATTAGATTTTATAAATAATTAATTAGCTTATTGTTTTATTATTTTGTGGTGATTAATAAATTTTATTATTACTGGATAGATATTCTATTTGATAAAATATTTTTATATTATTAGATTGATGGAGTTTGGGATATATATATATATATATATATATATATATATATATATATATATATATATATATATATATATATATATATATATATATGCATGTATATATAAAAATATATATATATATATATATATATATATATATATATATATATATATATATATATATATATATATATATGCATGTATATATACAATTTGTATATATATTAAATATATGCGTATGTTTGTGTAAATATAATAATGAAGAGGAATATAAGTACATTTATATTTTTTGTAAATAACTATATAGAGATATTAATTGGTTATATGTATATGTATACATATAGATATATATGTGTAAATATAGATACTAATTGGTCATACATATATGTATATAGAAACAAATATTATATATTACATAGGGGAGGTATATAAATAATTGAGTATATATATATATATATATATATATATATATATATATATATATATATATATATATATATATATATATATATATATATATATAATATATATTTATGTGTGTATACGTATATACGTATAAGTGTCCCTAGGTATTTATGTATATAGATATATATATATATATATAGTTATATATATAATGAATAAGAGAAAGAATAAGAAACAGTGGCAGTGAGCTGAGCCCAAGCCCAGCTCGGACCCGAGCCTAAACCCCTTTGAGTTCTCAGCCCAGCAGTAAATGTTGAAAGCCCGACCATGGCCCGACCCCCTCCTCTCTGATAGGTTTAACAAACAGAGCAGGCCCTATCTTCTGTAGTCGGTATATAACCGAGATCGAGAGTCACAAAACCCTAACCCTCGACACGAACCCCGCCCAGGCCGCGCGCGCGCCTCCTTCCCCTGTGCACCACCAGCATGCGCCGCCGTGCGTGGCCACAGGTCGGTCGACCGCGCGCGCGCGAGCGCGCGAGATGACTGCAAAAACAGCAACAGTTGCATCCGGAAAGGACACTTCACGAAGAGATATCTTCGCCCACGCTTGATCGTTTTCTGATCAAATTGCGCAGGTATGAAGCTAACCTATAGCCCTTCAATACCCTTTAAATAGTTTGGATTGATTCGCTTCGTGCGCGTCGCAAATCGATTCCCAAAACTGGAAAAAATCTCGATTTCCAGGATATAGAAACTGCCCCAACGTCCGATGTTTGCGGTCGAATTGTGACCAAAACATCTCGAGTTTTAGAAAACCGCTTGAACAGACTTCTAGACAACCTAACCAGCTTTCAAACCCTATTTTTAGATTATTTTTATAATCAGTAGGTGCTGTGATAAATTGACTCAAAAACCAAAAAAAAACCTATTTTAAAAACATTAAAAACCATCCACACGACGTGCGTCCCGCCATTCCGGGCGACGTGGTCACGAACCGAAGGCATTGAAAGCTGCGTAACAGCTTCATGGTCGTGTGGGCTTTGGCGGAATTTAAATTGGTCGCGTGTGCGCGACGAATTTGATACGTATCCGTCGAAATTTACCGTATCGTGTATTTTGTAAATTCTCCAATTACTTTGTGCACACTCGTCGGATCGAGACGAAACTTGCGCCAACAGAACCGTATCATTTTTCTGGTCCTGTATGCCAAGTTTGGTCCGATTCTGAGACCGTTGATAAAATTACCGTTTTGCGGGCTCTATGGTCCCACTCAACGGGCGTTTTTGTGCACGGCCCGCCGGAATCCAACTTTGGACATACGGTTGGGTTCGTATCGGAAAATTGGATCCGTAGACATGTAGTTTGACGACTTTAGAGACCGTTGACTCTGGTACGCTTTTCGGTGCAAAACGGTCCAACGGCGGACATCGTTTTTGCCCAAAATTACCATTTTGTCCCTGTGTCCAGAATTGGACTTAAGGACAGGAAATCCTAGCTAATTTGACTATTCTGAGAACGTTGGTACTGTTTATTTCAGCATCTGGTGACTTCTGCATGTGTTGACTGATTGTGACTCATTGAGTGGTATGGTATTATTGGTTTCTCCAGCTAAGGACCTCAGGCAAGTGCACATTCTGATTACTTTCCGATTCATAGTAGTCTTTTTATTTCATGTCTATACATATATCTTGCTGCTTGTTGACACGCTCGTCACACGGAGTAGTCGGGAGGGGAAATATCTTAGTAAACATGTGGACTACCCAGAAATATCCCCAAAATGTCTATTCTTGAACGATAGCAGCTGCACACGACACGTGCAGTTAGCCGAATTTTACCCCTAATCGTTCACATGTTGAAACAGATATTTCACACCACCTAGATAGATGTCTTTTATTAGTTTTTCCTTATTTTCTTCTCTATCGTGCTATGTCATCAGTTATTTACCAGTTTTGATATCTCATATGTTATTTTCATGTCTTGTTAATTCTATTATGTTTTCGTATTGTCGTCGGTTTGTGTACTTGTTCCATTCCAGACTGGAAATCAACATTTTTCAGGTTTAGCCGCTATCACTCTTAGCACTGGGGAAGACTTGGGTATGCTGAAGACAACCTAGAAATAGATAGCAACGTATCATGTTCATTAATTGTAAAACTTGTATTTTCCTTTAATGTTAAAATGTTGTAACTGTTGTAATAAATTAGAAATGTGAATGAGCAGCAAGTGTGATATTCTGAGCATTTATTTCTTGCGGGCTTGACAGCGTTCTATCGCCGACTCTGCGGCGTAGGCTGGCTTGGACACGTCTCGTATCCGAAAAGCGGGTACGGGTCATGACAAGTTTTTGTGGTGGCCCATGCAGGTCTATTTTGCAAAATATTGCGAACTCGTGATGGTATGTTAGTCGTACTATTGCGAGCCTGCGACTAGGAAATGCTTATTCACAATTAGGATTAAAATGATTTAGGAGAATAACTAGGATAAGGGTCCCTTAATTATTTGACTAACTGGGTAGTTAAGGTTGTTAGATAGGCCATGCTATTTTTGAATTCAGACAACTTGTCGATCTCTATAGAAATACTATTATTTTTGATATGACAAGATAACCCCATGCAGATAAGCTATTCACTTGGTAAGCTAGGCTTACCTAAAATTAAGGCTTTGATATTGCTGAACTATTTAATTTTCTTTTGTTGTATTAGAGATAAATCTTATATCATAAGTTAGAATTGCTTATTTTAAATTCTATGTTGCCATAGGGAATTAGTTTAAATTTTCTGATTATGTTATTTGTATACGAATCTCGAGGTAGATTGACTTGAGATTTTCCATCAACCATTGAAATGCACATGAAATAGATACTAGAATGTTTGTATTACTTTCGTCTTTATTTATTTTCTCCATATCAACTCTTTTATTTTAAGTGTTGTGACCGATAGGACAAATACCTACGCCTTATTTTAGTCAACTTATTTGAATCTCTAGCAGCTCATGAATTTTTACGGATATAGTTAAGAGGAGTATTAGTTAACTAATAATAGTTAGACAGCAGCGCACTGTCATCAATTAGCTGAGAGTAGAGATGTGGGTTCACTGTAGCCAGCAGCACACTGGCGAGGCATAACCCACAGAAGTGAAATCATTCCGAAGAATTACAGTCTATGGAACATTGCTAAAACTATGTCGTAGTTGACCTCTTTAGATCTTAAGATACCCTCGTGTCAATGTAAGGTATAGTACCGATAGCCTATCATAATTGAATCATGGAACCAAGGGTTTGTCGTAGCCAGAGTATACGGGCAAGGCAAAATTCTCGGTGAAATGACTTCAGACGTGATTACAAGTTTAGGATATTATGGAGAATAGAAGATGCCCGGTGTGACCCTAAGATCCAAAACCAAAACTAGTGAAAGTTCTGTAAGTTGAGTAACATGTCTCCCAACCTAGCGTTATGTGGTTCTGTGATCTATTGACAGGGTAATTGACTGACATTAATAGGTTTACCTAGGATATAGAATTTAGAGTTCCATAAACTGTTAGTCGACTAAGGCTTTATAGGTAGTAGGAAGACTATATAAGTAAGAACACCAGGTAAGATTTTGATTCTCTCAAAACTCGAACTACTTATTCCTCCTTTCAAAAATCTCGCGTACTCGTAATTTGACTCTCTTGACCAATGCTGCTATTACAGCCTAGTTTTGCAAGCTTACTCTTTTGTCGAGCTTGATTCAAGACACATGTTTATTGGGGACGCCCGCTAACATATTGTCTAATCAGAATCATTGTATTACGGTCTGATCAGCCATGATACAGTTGATTCACTTTTTTCTAATTATCCTACGTGGATTGAGATGTAGATGCCTCTAGGATCACATCCACGATTGCTTTGACAATTCCTCTTGAATTATGCATTCGCCTTTTTAATCACGAAGTTGTATTCAGTGACATCTCCCTTGAACTCCTTATCATTTTTGTCTTTCACTGACTGGAAAGGCGAAAGCTCGTAATTGATAGATAGATACAATGTACCCCATGGCTATGATAGTGGTATACGCAAGTGTAGCTACCATCGGCCAGCCAGGTGACTAGAACCTTGCCTTGAGTTACTCGTTCTCCTCTCGACCTTTAAGCTACTATTTGGACCTTCTAGCCATCTGAATTTGAGGAACGATCCTTGACTTGACTTATACCCACCGTATCCCATTATGTCGTACCTTATTCTTTATTAACAAGAGTCAAGGTACAGTACCCGGACCTTGAATTCCTTCTAACCTCGTTATTCCTAAAACCATATCTTAGTTTCTAAGGCGGGTAGACTATAAGCCTTCTCAATTCTAGGATATACCAGGATTACCAATTGATTAGAATAATATCCATTAGCATGACAATTAGTGCCCCTATGGACTCCCACTTTTCATTTAGATCCTTTTGTGTCCCCGGCCGTGCCATTAATATTCGGAGCACGAGACCAGCCGTTACCTCCCAACAAATTTTATATGCAAGACCTAGACGAGTCCACCTTCATCTAGGTATGTCATGTCCCACTCAAATCTGTCCCCTTGTATTCTATTTTGTGGTACGACTTTCAGGATAAATGGATTAGCTATAACCCTTACCGTAATACCGGTATATTTCCCGACTTCCAATAGAGCCTCAACTCCGACTCATTTCCTTCGACCAAATATAGGATTGTGAGCTACTCGAAGCCCATTACGCACATGCCACTAGTGTGCCATCCAATTGAGGCCTCTTGTGCTACTTAAACATAAAAGTCACCGAAGGAGCATTTTGGACTTCATGAACCTAGCTAACCAACCTGACGGGTAACTAGCTCAACTCTCGGGTAGAAACCTATTCTAGGATACCCTAATCTAGTAAGAGTAGTTTATCATTGAGATCTTGTCTAGTCCATATAGAATGAAACCCAATGTTCATCCAACCAACGATTGATGCCCAAATAGAGAGCCCATTAAGGTCACAATCTTGATACCTCAAATTCCGTTCCATTATGAAATCTTGTTCAGATAAAATTTTGAGAACGAAATTTAAGTATCGCATGGATTGTAAGCCCTCTAGGAAACAAAGAGGTCTTCGATGTAGCAGGTGACTGGACTAGAGTAGCTCAGCTAGCAGATAGTCAATGGTTCATAA
Organism: Iris pallida; assembly: GCA_029216955.1. Lineage (NCBI taxonomy): Eukaryota > Viridiplantae > Streptophyta > Magnoliopsida > Asparagales > Iridaceae > Iris > Iris pallida. The sequence goes on from JANAVB010009799.1 coordinate 2,008,214, forward strand.
ACTCTCTTTCTAATCTGTATCATTGGATACGCTCTACCGCTATGAAATTTCATAATTGCCTTCGATTATTCATCCTTATCATCCTGTCCTTTCCATTGCAGAGTGACGAACGACCATGCTATATAGGATTTATCAGAAATTCTTAAGTTATAGTGTAATATTGCTTGACTATTGAATATTTGGTTGTTATAGATATGAGAGATTATAGATGCCATACACCCTAGATATCGGCTGGTAGAATTGCTAGTAACTAGTTAGAAGACCATAAGGTTTTAGCAACCTGTGTTTAAGGGAGTAGTGTGACCTAAGGTGGGTAGAAGTCCTCAAGATTTCATAAATACCAAATGACTAGAGAAGGCCATAAATATTTTTTGAGAAATTAAATTTGAGGAGATTAAGGGAATACTAGACTTTGAATTTTAAGGAATAGTTACGAATAAGAATTTCGAGGACGAAATTATTTTTAAGGTGGATAGATTTGTATCTTTCCTTCCCAAAATTTTTGAAATATTTTATTTATTATTTAATTGATTTAAATGATGATTATTAGATTTTATAAATAATTAATTAGTTTATTGTTTTATTATTTTGTGGTGATTAATAAATTTTATTATTACTGGATAGATATTCTATTGGATAAAATATTTTATATTATTAGATTGATGCAATTTTGGATATATATATTAATATATATATATAATATATATATATATATATATATATATATATATGCATGTATATACAATGTGTATATATATTAAATATATGTGTATGTTTGTGTAAAAATAATAATGAAGAGGAATATAAGTACATTTATATTTTGTGTAAATAACTATATAGAGATATTAATTGGTTATATGTATATGTATACATATAGATATATATGTGTAAATATAGATACTAATTGGTCATATATATATGTATATGAAACAAATATTATATATTACATAGGGGAGGTATATAAACAATTGAGTATATATATATAATATATATTTATGTGTGTATACGTAATAGTACAAGTGTCCCTAGGTATTTATGTATAAGATATATATAGAGTTATATATATAATGAATAAGAGAAAGAATAAGAAACAGTGGCAGTGAGCTGAGCCCAAGCCCAGCTCGGGCTCGCTCGGACCCGAGCCCAAACCCTTTTGAATTCTCAGCCCAGCAGTAAATGTTGAAAGCCCGACCAAGGCCCGACCCCCTCCTCTCTGATAGGTTTAATAAACAGAGCAGACCCTATCTTCTGTAGTCGGTATATAACCAAGATCGAGAGTCACGAAACCCTAACCCTCGACACGAACCCCGCCCAGGCCGTGCGCGCACCTCCCTTCCATGTGCCCCACCAGTGTGCGCCGCCGCGCGCGACCACAGGTCGGCCGACCGCGCGCGCGAGGGCGCGAGATGACTGCGAAAACAGCAGCAGTTGCATCCGGGAAGGACACTTCGCGAAGAGATATCTTCGCCCACGCTTGATCATTTTTCGATCCAATTGCGCAGGTACGAAGCTAACCTACAGCCCTTCAATACCCTTTAAATAGTATGGATTGATTTGCTTCGTGCGCGTCGTAAATCGATTCCCAAAACTGGGAAAAATCTCGATTTCCAGGATATAGAAACTGCCCCAACGTCCGATGTTTGCGGTCGAATTGTGACCAGAACATCGCGAGTTTTAGAAAACCGCTTGAACAGACTTCTAGACCTAACCCGCTTTCAAACCCTATTTTTAGATTATTTTTATAATCAGTAGGTACTGTGATAAATTGACTCGAAAACCAAGAAAAATATTTTTAAAAACATTGAAAACCATCCACACGATGTGCGTCCCGCCATTCTGGGCGACGTAGTTGCGAACGAAGGCATCGAAAGCTGCGTAACGGCTTCGTGGTCGTGTGGGCTTTGGCGGAATTCAAATTGGTCGCGTGGCGCGACGAATTTGATACGTATCCGTCGAAATTTACCGTACATGCACTTTGTAAATTCTCCAATTACTTTGTGCATGCTCGTCGGATCGAGACAAAACTTGCGCCAACAGAACCGTATCATTTTTTTGGTCCTGTATGCCAAGTTTGGTCTGATTCTGAGACCGTTGATAAAAATCACCGTTTTGCGGGCCCCATAGTCCCACTCA
>JANAVB010009799.1:2035956-2098456 GCA_029216955.1 Iris pallida
TCTGCTCCCGAAGACTCTCCATTCAACATTAATCATCATAAACACTACTTATGTGGGTGTTTTATATATTCTAGTTTTTCCTGCAAGCAATAGAAAACCGCTGATAAAGTTATATCCTACTGTTCTTACCTTTTTCCTTGCAGAACACTTGGACCCTATTAATGTAAAAATTGCTGAGCTTAGAGAAGCACTGGAGTCCGTTACTGCAGAACAAAAGTACCTGAAAGCACGTGAAGCTCGTCATCGCTATAGTAAGTAACAATTTAAAAGTTCTTAGATCTGATATAATGACAAAAACTCAATAAATACATATTATTATTTTGGCTATGTAATATTATATGTTTTTCTCCAAATAAAAAATAATTATTCATATATATATATATATATATATATATATATATATATAATTATTTTATCTGGATGGATTTCTAGTTACCCTGGAACCGTGTTTTACTGCTAAAAACTACTTAACTACTGGGTATGAAGGGAAACAAAATAAGATTGTAAATGCACAACATCATGAATAAACTTTTGACGTTCACATGCCATACCAACTGTTTGGTTGACTTTTCTCAAGCTTAAAGGCTTCGAGGGTCTTTGTAATTTTGTAATTTGTATGTTCCTTCAAGCTTTGGGGGGGGGGGGGGGGGTAAGGCTTACTTTAGTATTTTACTATTATAAAAAGAAAATAAAGACTTCAGTAGAGACATAGCATAAAATTCTAAACTTATTGAACATTTCTGTTGCCCTGTGGTCATGCAATTTGTAGTTCTTTGGATGTTTGGTACCAAAGCAGTCAAGGTCTCATGTTTTTGGCCAAGCTGATGTCCCATACAGAACCAGGAGAGAAAATATTGTTTATTGAAATTGTAAGCATCTTGTAGTGTCAGAAACTAAGCATATAGTATATACTAACAACTTACAATAGCATCATCAAATTGTAAATCTTACAGGAAGAGTTTAAGCACAAGACAATTGGCATCTGAAATTGGAAGCAAATTTTATCTCCATAAACCGAGTAGATAAAAACACAAAAAATTATAATATAACAATGTATATCTAAGAATACTGAATAGCTGGGAAGAGCTTGAGACACCTAAACCTGTAATGTTCAAAACTAGATATCGAGATTTTTTTTCATATCGACTTCTATTGTGAGCAAAGTGGAACATGACCCTATTTAGTGTATTTATGACAATTTCTCTTGTTCAAATTGTTCAGATTAATCAAATAATTGTTTTAGTGATTCTCTCTCTCCTCCTCTGTTTGTCTCCTCCAGTCCCCCATACCACCAACACAGTCAATGGGTGGTGGTGATGTTTGATAACTAGGAGTGTAGCTCCTCCACCCATTCTGCTACCTCCAACTTAGTCTCTCTTCTACTTTTAGGCACGATCGATCTCTCTGCCAGTGGCAGAGGTGAGAAACCAACAAGTTACTGGACTCGTCTAGCTGGTAGACTAGGAAGGATGGCAGTGGATCTAGGTTGTGGTCTACTAGTCCCTGTTACCATTAGTGGGTCTTGACTGGCAGACTATTTTCCTCTTGTTCAGCTGCTAACAGGGAGGCGTGGATCTGAAAGAATTAGGCTGAGGGATAGATGGTGGTGGGGAAGATACTCTCCCTCTAGTGTCTACTCACTGGTCTCTTGGTTGAGTGGTCACGCGATATGATAAGGGGGGTTGGGAGGGGGAAGGGAGAGTGGTTGGATACAGGTGAAGAAAGGGATCTGACCATTTACAGGCTGTAGAAAGGTTTTAATCCGGGGAGGAAAAGAGGGGGGGGGGGGGGTGGTGGATAATTTAAAATGTTAAGGGTATTATCTCTGTTCACGTTTTGTGTAAATGGAGTTGCAGGAAGTTCAAGTCTGCTCTTGAACAAGCGAAAAATTTAGAAACTATGTACAGTTTTCAGCCTTTAGGGATTAGGTATCTTGATCACCTAATATTATCCCAAGAGTTGGCATGTTTTATGACGTTATTAATTATGTACTGTGGGCATAATTCAACATATTGAGTACATGAATCCTTTTCGTTCATTCCGCTCAATTAAGGGCGATCATCTCTATGACAATGGAAGTGTTAATCCTTGTTATAGCCTTCTTTGGTTGCCTCGCTCAATATTTCTGCTGGTCTAGCCCTAGCCAGCAGCTTCTAACCAAGATTCCTAACTGTGTTTCATCTCCTAACCATTTCCCCCCCTATTTTCTCCTCCGGCAGATGCATGAAAAGGGGGGGTGGATAATTTAAAATGTTAAGGGTATTATCTCTGTTCACGTTTTGTGTAAATGGAGTTGCAGGAAGTTCAAGTCTGCTCTTGAACAAGCGAAAAATTTAGAAACTATGTACAGTTTTGAGCCTTTAGGGATTAGGTATCTTGATCACCTAATATTATCCCAAGAGTTGGCATGTTTTATGACGTTATTAATTATGTACTGTGGGCATAATTCAACATATTGAGTACATGAATCCTTTTCGTTCATTCCGCTCAATTAAGGGCGATCATCTCTATGACAATGGAAGTGTTAATCCTTGTTATAGCCTTCTTTGGTTGCCTCGCTCAATATTTCTGCTGGTCTAGCCCTAGCCAGCAGCTTCTAACCAAGATTCCTAACTGTTGTATCGTTGATCCATGTTTCATCTCCTAACCATTTCCCCCCCATTTTCTCCTCCGGCAGATGCATGTAATGTTATACTATGAAATCTCAAGTCAAAAAAAAAAAAAATCTCATTTGAGCTTATTCTACTATCATTTATTTACAGCTAGTAATCCTCATCCATCTCAAGTCAACATTCTCATTTGAGCTTACTGCTTTGGAGGCATGTTTCTTGATTGTTTAGCATTTTGACTTATACAACGTGGTTTGTCTTGAAATGATCTTATAGAATAATCTTGTCAAGAGAATAATGCAATAGCCTTAGATTTTCATTAGAGATAAGAGAGAGAAATTACATTGTAAATGGGAAAGCATAGGCCTAATAATGCAAGCCCATTGTTGGCTAGATGCATTCCAATCATTAATCACTAACTCTATCAGTCTCCCTCAAGTTGGAGTGTAAAAACGACAAGATGTTATAGGCTTACTAAACAAATCGGTGCTTTGGTCCTCGAATGTATTGAAGGAAGTGCAAATCTAGTTTTCATGTCCAACTTGGTACGTAAAAAGAGAGAAAACGACAAGATGTTATAGGTTTAGTAAGCAAATCGGTGGTTTGGTCCTCAAATGTATTGAAGGAAGTGCTAATCTAGTTGTCCATGAATGCATCACGAACAAAGTGACAATCAACCTCATTGTGTTTCGTCTTCTCATGGAAGACGGGATTGGGATTGTTGGCAATAAAGATAGCAACATGATTGTCACAGAGAATAGATAAGAGCTTAGTAGATTGGATATCGAGATCAACCATCAAAGTTCGAAGCCACGTCATCTGACAAACTGTATGAGTAATCGCTTAGATGCCTCCGCAGTCGACGGTGCTACAGTGGCCTGCTTTTTGTTAGAGTTGGTGATTAGTGATTGCCCAGCTAGGTCTAGCCCACACTGGACTTGCCTTATTAGGCCTAGGATATTTTTATGTATGGTGTATTTTTTTATTCTATTCTCTAACGAAAACCTAACCTAAGGCTATTGAACCATTCTCTTGACATAGAATCAGAGCCAAGATGAGCAAAGGATAAAAAGTCCCATAACATATGGACAAGGAGATACATTTTTTTTACGAAGTGCAATTGGGAGATCCATATTGGAGGAAGGTGAAAGACCTCCAGTTAGAGTCAGTATTGGCCCTAGCTAGGGTAGGGGAGGTGCAATGGAAGCAAGCAACCATGGGCAATAGCAAGTATAAACCTGTTATCACGGTAATGGTGATTTGACCGGTAGCAGGTGGAATAGATTGAGAAGATGCAACAAGAGCATAACTGGACTTGGGGAGCTGGAATAGTGGGGGAGGGAAGGGAAATAGATGAAAGCATCGGTGGAGTGAGATTGGTAGAAGTAGAAAAGTATGGGATATCCTCAAGAAAGTAACATCTAAAGAGATATATGATCCATCTGTGATAGGATCATGGGATTACAGTTATACCCAGTGTTCTAAATGGCGTCCGCCTAGGCGGCGCCTAGGCGGTAGACGGTCCCTCTCCGCACCGCTTTTCGGTAGGCGGTGGAGTAGGCAGCCAACGGAGGTTGGCGGCATATGCGGAGGTGACGCGGCATAGGCGGCGCCTAGACGAAGCAATACTTAACAAAATATTTTGGCCAAAAAGTTTTTTTTTAAGTATTATGGGCCTATGGTTCACTTTTACAAAACTAAAACTTTATAAATCTTCGTTCTACAACTTAGTTATGTATGGAACACCCTTAAAATATGCATGTTATGCAAAAAAAAGTGGCAAAATAGTAAAAAGTATTCAAAATGTATTGACCGCCTAGGCGGTAGGCGGACTCTCTCGCCGCACACCAGCCTACCGCCGTTTATAACCTTGGTTATACCCTTTCTGAAATTGAGAATAGCTCTACATTTGAGCATCGTTGTTGCTGGGACGGAAGGAGACGCCAAGGTATGGATGGTTAGCCGGATCAGTGGGACTGAAGGCATTGACAATACTCGTGGTGCTGTCCTACTGGTTCCTCCGAGTTGGAACTCCTAGTAGAAGCTGTTGTATGAGCTGGGGACTGGTGAGCATTGTCTGAGTTATGTAATCTCTCGCCACCCAGGGCATCTCGACACTAGTCCGAAGGTATTGGTTGGTATGGGTAGTGTAGCACTTGGTTGGAGGATTGGCATGACGATCAGCTGGACTGTATAGGATAACGTCATGCCTGGACTGTATAGGATAATTCTTTGCCAGTCATGTTTAGGATGCCAGGATTGTTGGCAGACCTGTCCAAGCGACAGACGAGACTTCCGCAGTTTGAGGCTGGGTTATCACCTCCACTATTGCTGGCACAGTAGGTTGGCCCTGAGCGACCACGATTCGTTTGCGAGCTTCTCTTCATTACTTACAGGTAGGAACTCTTTTTCCCAAATGTACGAGAACGATCTTATAATACCAAGCCACCATATGTGTTCGGTCGATGCTGAAGAGGAAAGATGTGGCTTGCTCAGGTGGATATGTGAGCTCGGTTATGTCCTGATCCTCTGTTCTAAAAGGCGGCCGCCTAGGCGCTAGGCGTTGGGTGCCCGATGTCCGCTTAGGTGCCCGCGTAGTCCCCCTGACGCCCGACTATGCATGTTTTGGGGTTTTATGGATTTTTTCTGCAATTTTTAGTAGATTTTTTGGATCCTTTTTATTTTTTGAACTGTCTAGATCTAGGCGCGGCCTAGGCGCTAGGCGGAAGGTGCTTGTCCGACTAGCGCTTTTCACAACCTTACCCTGATCTGAGAAAAGTAGTCCTTGTCGACCTCGAATACCTACAGAAAGGAAGAAGACCAAGAGTTGGGGGGGGGGGGGACCACCAAACTCATCCGAAGCTCAAGGTCAGCGAAGTGTGGGAAGCACCTAAAGTAGTAAATGCATGAGTGGATAAGAATGACATACCTTGGTATTTCTTTTTTTTTTGGGGGGGGGGGGGGGGGGGTGATTTTGTAACCCTTTGTGACTTGGGGCCAACTTTTGGCATTTACCAGTGTGCCATCGCTTGTGACCCCTAGGTGTGACTTGTGAGTTATCAAGAGCTCTTGTTTGTCTTATTTGCTATGGTCTTCCTTTGCGCCTTTCCAAGTTGGACATTCGACGTACTTGCATCAAATCATAATACTCACCTCTTGTTATAAAACCAAAAGACCTCTTCATTGAACAAGTGGGTGCTGGTTTGGTCTTTCAGCAACCTGAGAGTTAGTTGTTAGAACAGTTTATTTATCAGTTGGCTGGTTTTGCCTATGCACTCCATACTTCCCAAAACTCTTCATAGTTTCAGATACTATTTCAGTAAGTGATTTTTCTTTCTCTGAGAGTTAGTTTGTTAACTAGTTTCAACAAGTTAAAACTGGCTGCTGGTTTGGTTATAAAATCAAAATCAGTGTTTTTGGCATGCCCCCTTATTTTGCTTTCACCCATTTCATTATATGGTTTCACTGCAGCAAATGAGAGCACAAGTAGGCGTCTGATTTTCTACACAGTGATGGAATACTTGGTCCTCGCAGGTGCAAGTGCGCTCCAGGTAGTTTATATCCGTCGTCTGTTCAGCAAGTCAGTGGCCTACAACAGGGTATAGCTAGCTGCACGGAGTGTTCTCCCTCTGTCTTATTTAGCAGTTCTCTGTACTTTTCTTCATCTTCTTTCCTTCTTTTGAGAGTTCTTATTTATAGCAATTGCATTGTTGGTTTCCGTGGCTTCCTCGAAACTCATCTGGATTTTGGTTGCTCTTCTTCAGACAGTCTCATATATTCTGTTAACATTGTGTTAGTTTGACAATGTGAGGAGATTAATGTGCTGTGACTTGGTGCCAACGTCAGGATCAAGCAAGTGCCAGAATGTCTTATATTGTCGTTCGCATTTGTGAACACCACAAGCTCCTGTTGGCAAGTCAATGTAACGAGTTATATCTACATTTTGATTTGGCCCATTTAGTAGGTAGACATATTTATGAAAATTGGTTTGTCGTCCTCAAGCTGCAGTTGAGTCATTTGTGAAACGCTATATTGGAGAAATTTTAGTGGCAGAACAAATGAATGAACATAGCATTTCCATGGACGAATTATTCATCAACTATATTAATTATCAACTATTATTAATGTATGTAGGCAACGATGGCCGAAAAGATTAGTAAAAGAGAAATTTCCATGCTTCTGATATGAGAGATTAGAGAAGCGGTAATCTACAGATTTTAGTAGATGTTAGCATGCTAATTAATAGAACGGTTCAAATTGACTTATTTTTGGTTGAACTATACTTCTTTTGCTCGTCTTCATAAACAAATAGCTAAATTATCGGAGGTTCCGAAATTAAAAGGAATTACCAATTTTATGAGGCTCACACATATATGCATTGGCGGTGATCGGCTTTTTTTTTTTACAACACTGGTACGAAAATGATTATTGTTCAACGAATGATCTTTCGGCGGAAATTGTCGATGACAATTGATTTCATTTTTCATGTTTTCCTTGGTATGATCCATGTAATACGGACATGAGAGACGTCTATGTATGATATGTTCCACCTCGATAACATTCCATATGTCGAAAAGTCAATGATGATTTACACAAGTGTTGCTTTCATATGAAAATTCTGCTTCCTAGAAACATCGTACTTGATGGTGCCGACTTTCCATAATTGATTCAACTCATCTATCTACAATTGTAAGTAATCATCGATATTCCTTTATGGGTTGTTTGGACCCGGGATGAAGATGGTTAGGAACATATACGAAGTCTTTATGCATATCCAAGACGGTATGTTATATGGAGTGACAATTATATGCTAACACGAATATTGAGAGTTTGAAAGTCTAAATGAGGTTAAGCTATCGGAGGAGAACCTCAATCTGACATTCCGCAAATCTGTAATACACTCAGTCAAAGTGTTTTCGTCTCTCCTTCGGATGGATGCTCCAACACTCCTTCTGTATAGTGGTGAGCATTTCTTGGTTGAAAACCGATCCGAACTGAAACGACTTAGTCGTTCGGTTCGATTTTAAATATTACGGTTCGAAACTCAATTTTGAATTTCAACTTTTCGATTTTTACAGTTTGATTTCCGGGTTTGAAATTTTGAGCCCGAACCAAAAATTGAACATAAAATTTGTTATAACAAAATTATTTTTAATAAAATTAACTAAACCAAAAAATTTACTGAAAATTAGCTTGGAAGACATGTTCCAAAATTAGCTAGGAAGACATGTTCCGCAAAGTTGGATTGCACGCTTTTCCACATTTCCGCCAACTAAGTTGGCGGAATTCTACTACCCGTTTTGGTTTAATGTGGATGTGCCAACACATAACCACCAGGAATCAATTTGCTGATTATTTCTCAATCTTTAGCATAAAACCTCTATACTGATCTTTTTGCTGATTCTTTCTCAGTCTTTGCTACCAACGGTTAACACAACAATTCAACGAACAGGAAATCTTTAGCATAAAATCTCTTTACTCATCTTTTTTTCTAATCAGCATCTACACGTATTGCTCTGCTCTACTCGTTGTCGTCTGCAGAGTCCCACGGCCATATTTTTCTCCGCTCTCCGCTCTCCGCTTGGAACTTCATGGAACAGGAGCATCTCTAAGGGTGCGTTTGATTGCAAGATGGAAAAGATATGAAAAAGAAATTAATTCCATAGAATTATTTTTCTAGGAAAAAAATTCTTTGGAATTTTAAAAAATTTTCATGGAAAACTTAATTTGGGTGTTTGATTGTCATTATTTTCCATGGTAAATAATTATTTTCCATGGAAAATGATATTTCCTATGGGTTGGACAAGTTTCATTTTCCACCATTTTAGAAGAAAATATGAAAAATGATAGATTTTTGGAAAATAATTCCATGGAAAATATAAGCTATCAAACACAACAATTGGTGGAATATTTGTGATGAAAATATTTTCCATGGAAAAAAGCCCAATCAAACACAGCCTAAATAAAAAATGTTGGCAGCAAAATCTCCTCCACCTTCATCCTCTCCAAACCCATCCTCCACTCCCCAAATTCGAACCCTAATCCTAACCCCAACATTATCTCCTTCCCTCCCAAATCCAACCGGAAGCTCCACTGCGCCAGTCAAGAAAACCCCATCCCGGCCCCCGTCGACATCCTCTCCGAGTCCCTCCCTTCATCCAGCGCTTCCATGGGAAGACCATCGTCGGCGCCTCCATGAAGTCTAAACCCCTCCGTCTCTCTGTCGTCAGCGACCACGTCCTCCTCTCCTGCGCCGGATTCTGCCCCGTTCTCGTCTAACCCAACTGCATTAAATCAGACCGAGTTAGATACAATTCCGCCAACTGAGTTGGCGGACCGTGGAACAATTTCTTTCTACCTAATTTTCGTAAATTCTTTTATTTTAGTTAATTTTGTTATATATATATATATATATATATATATATATATTATAATATATATATATATATTATATATTATATATATAACGCTGCCACTGGAATACACACACACACACAGAGACATATATATATATATATATATATATATATATATATATATATATATATATTATATATATATATATATACTCCTACGGGAATAACTTACGGGACAAACTTACGGGATGAGAAAATATACGTATGGTTCTCTTCTTTATTTCTTTCACTTTAAAAATGTTAGATCTCTCTTTTAAAAAAGGAACATATCTCTATCTTAAAGATAAGTCTATTTATTTTTTAAATAGTAAAATATTTATTTATTTATTCAAAAAATAGAGATAAAAGTTAATTTATAAAAAATTTTAAATAGAGATGGATTGTTTTAAAAAAAAAATCTTTAAACGTAAATATCTTTTTAAAATGTTATTCAAAAATATACTTATATTAATGTTAATTTTAATATTATTTATCATGTTAATTTTTTGTTGCTAACTTTATTGTTGATATTAATTTTAATTTAATTTCAACATTAAGTTTAATTTAACATTAACATTAATATTAACATTAACATTAAAATCTAATATTAAAATTAAGATTAAGATTAAGAATATAATTTAAATTTAAATTAAGATTAGAATTTATTTTTGGATTTAGATTTAGATTTAGATTTAGATTTAAATTTAAATTTAAATTAATTTAACATTAACATTAACATTAACATTAACATTAAATTTAAAATTTAAATTAATGTAAAGATTAAAAATTATAATTAATATCAACATTAATATTAACATTAAAATTAAAATTAATATTTTAAATATAATTTTAAAGGTATATTTATTTATAAGGATAGATTCTTTTAAAAAAAATTATCTCTATTTTAAAAAATAAATAGAATAATTTATCTATCTCTATTTTTAAAAATAAATAAATCCCTCTGCGTTTAAAAATAAATTGATAGATAAGCCTTATTTTTGAAGATAGAGATATGTTTGTTTTTAAAAGTAGAGAATAGAGATTTAAATATTAAAGAGAAATAAATTCAGAAGAGAAACATACGTACATTTCGGCCAGATTTTGAGTTTCTTCTCTCTGTAAGAAAAAAATTGGTCTATCCCGTAAACTATTCCCGTAAGCTTATCCCGTATAGGAAGGGGGCTATATATATATATATATATATATATATATATATATATATATATATATATATAACGTGCCACTAGAATACACAGAGACATATATATATATATATATATATATATATATATATATATATATAATATATATATATATATATATATATATATATATATATATAACGCTGCCACTAGAATACACAGAGACATATATATATATATATATATATATATATATTATATATTATATATATAATATATATTATATAATATATATATATATTATATATATATACATACTAGTCATAACCCGTGCCCATAGGGCATGTGTAAGCCCCCTGAATTTCAGGGTTTATTTTTTAATTTTATGAATGAATTGTTTTCGATAAATATATATTATTTAATTGTTTAGATCATTAATGTATCTTTCCGTAACTTTGACTTCTGGAGCGTCAGGGATGCCAATTTCTGTAAACTCTCTTCATGGGTTTTGAAGTAGGCAAGATTATCTTCCTATTGATATATCGTGTCCTACTTGAACTCGGTCCCTTGTGCTCTTTTTGTATCGCGCAAGTTCGGGTCAACTTAGACCGATTAATCATTGAATATTATTCCCACTTTTATTTTTGATCATCGTTTGCACGTTACCGTTGCTTTTAATTTAGGAGCACCAGATCAGCCATTTTCTCGAAACCAATTTCTTATGAATGATCTACTCGAGACGTTCTTCACCCATGACCTTCGTGTCCCACTCAGACACTCCATTTTGTGCTCCATTTCCTTCGCACAACTTTCGGTTCAATTTAGGCCAATTAATTATCTACCGTGAATTCTGATTTAATTTTAATTTAATTTCGGGACCCGACATCGACCCAACCTAGTCGACCCAAAGTATGGACGTGGCCCACATGAAGCCTACTACCCGCATGACGCTTGTGTCCCATTTATTGGAGTCCCCGTATATTATTTATTTTTTCGTGATTATAAATACCCATTTTTAATTTAATTACTGCACCCTGTTCGATTTTGACCCGACCCGGCTCGACCGAACCCGAACCCAAGCCCCATGTTGTTCTCCCATGACTGCCCAAAAATCCCACATAATTTTCCCTATTTTCCCCAATTTTAAATATCTATTTTGTTTCTCTCTCTCTCTCCACTTTACAAATATCTATATATATATACATATATATATATATACACTTCTCTCTTTTCCATTAAACACCAACACACCTCACCACCTCACCCTCCACCTCACAGCCGAACCCCCCCTTTGGAACCGACCTACTTTTTCACTCTCCCCTATTTCAAATATCTCTCTCTATTCTCACCCCCTTATTATTAACACACACACACACCCATACAAATCTCTTTCTCTCCCACTCTCCTTACACTACAATACCACCACTCCCCTCACCACAGCCGAACTCTCTCCCCATCCCCCATGGCCGAGAGATCCTCCCTCTCCTCCTCCCTCACTCCTCCTTCCTCCTCCCTCTCCATTTTCATCATCTCCTTCATCTACATCATCACCATCACCATAAACACCACCACCTTCACCATCATCTTCCTACACCACCACCACATGCCACCGCCACCACCGCACAGCCCCCCTCGCCGTGCCCCGGCGACGCGCCGCCGCACGCCGCCGCACCACGCACCGCAGCAGCAGCTGCGAGCAGCAACAGCAGCATGCGGCAGTAAGCTGCTGCGCCGCCCGCGCGCGCGCGCCCCCGCGGCCGCCACCGGCCACCGGCGACCCCCCCCCACCGGCGCGCGACACCCCGGCGATCACCCCATGGCCACCACCGGCCTCCCCGACGTGTTAAACACACGATTCGTGCGTTTACGTCGAAATCCCGTCGTGACGCGCGAGTTTGGAACTCAGAATTCGCGCTGCATCGCAGCGACTTAGCGCGTGTTTTCTGGGAGATCCGACCGTTGGATCGGCGAACTCCTTACTCCGTCGCAATCTCGGTATATCCATCTTCACTCCTGTCAATTTTCGTCCGTTAATTTTATCATTTGATACCTCAAAACTGGCCACCAAGTTGACATTTTAAATTGAACTGTTTTTGGACAGTTTCATGGAGCCGACTTCGTCAGCTCGTAACTTCGCCGTCGCAGCTCCGTTTTGCGCACCGTCAATTCCGGTGCACAGCTGGTATAACCATCTTCCTGTCTCCTTTATATTTCGTTTCATTTTAAGCACGTTTGGTTGGTTGAATTCGACGTCAAAGTTGGCCGTCCGAATTCTTTAATTTGCACTTGTAAAATTCCATTTTTGAACCCGGGACTCCGGATTCAATTTCTGACACCACCAGTAGACTCGTGGCATCGTTTTGGCATGTTTTCATATAAAATTTGCTTGATTTGGAGAACGTGGGCCCTAGCACGCATTTTGGTGCAAAGCGGGTCCCACTTTTCGAGTCAACGGGTCACTTTGAGATCGGCTCATCGGAATCCCATTCCAGATATACCGTTGAGTTCGTATCGTCATTCTGGACTCGTTGACATATAATTTGCTGAGTTTTGAAGACATTTGCTCCGGCACGCATTTTCGTGCAAACCGGATACCAAGTGTCGCGTCAACGTATCATTTTGAGATCGGCACATCGGAATCCTATTTCGGACATACCGTTGGGTTCGTATCGTCATTCTTGATTCGTGGACATAAAATTTGCTAGGTTTTGTAGACTTCTATCTCGACACGTTTTTCGGTGCAAAGTGTGTCCAACGGCGGACATCATTTTGACCCGAAATTACCGTTTTGTCCCTGTATCCAAATTGGACTTATGGGTAGGCTATCCTAGCTGATTTGACCGTTCTGGACACGTTGGGGATATTTATTTTATCATCCGACAACATCTGTAGATTTTGATTATGTATTATCCTTAATTTATAATTAATTATTTTTCTAGATATTGTTACTTTCTGGTTTTGAATTTTTATATATATTTTAATTGCTGTAAAAATCTTGGAAAAATGGTATTTAAATATTATGTTAATTTAGCTAATTTATTATAATTTTTTCTAGCATTAATAAATAAGTACTTTTGGTATTTTATAAAAATAGAAAAACAGAACTCATTTCAGTATATTTATGTTTGCTGATTTTTAATAAATATTTATGAGGGTTTATAAATCCCAGAAAAATTAGTATAAATTTCTATAATTAACAAGAATTATTTTGGTACTTTATTTTATATATATTTAAGCTTTTTGTCTATCTCTAAAATTGTTGGAACTTAGTGTACCGTTTGATTTATTTTTTGAGTAGTTACAACTTGCAACTTTTTGCGTTGATTTGAGTTGTTATAGTATTGGACCTCACCCCGCACTAGTGTAAAGACCCTAGAGAGTTAGTTTGTGTATAGTGGCACTTCACATTAGACTTTTATGCTAGGTCCCCACTTGGCTAGTATCCAGTTAGGAGTCGTGTCACACCACTAGTGTATTATTGAACATAGCTTAGAACTGAGTTTGTATATCACTATTGACAGGATACCGGACATCTATATCTTCGTACTAGTATTCTTGCTTTGTTCGAGGCAAGTACATCTACACACTCATTACTGTCTTTTAATGCTAGAACATGTATTAACCCTGTTAAAATACTGCTTCTGAATAACTGCAAGTTAAATCTTCACATGTTGTATTACTTTCAGTACCTGCCATGCTTAGGACAGTTCTTATATCTTCACATGTTTCTTACTGGTTCTCAGTACATGTTTTACTATGCTTTATACTACTCGGAGTATTCACATGTTTCATACTGTTCCCAGTACCGGCCATGCTTATATTACTCCCAGTATCTCCCACATGTTTTACTGTTCTCGTATCTCTCACATGTTAGAATATGGGTTATGGGGAAACTGACAGTTGAGTACGTGATCACGACCCCCTTCTCCGTACGTATGTACCGAGCAAGGTTGACATTTATATGTATACCTTGTCGTAGGCTTTATCTCAACGCAGATTTGTGCGTATGTACATCTGTCGCCGTTTCACTTATACGGAAGTACATTTCATTATGTGCCCCTAGCACATTGTACATCTATTGACCGATCACGTACTTGCTACAGTTTTAAACATTACATACGCATCTGTCTCTATGACATATGTGTCATTGCCATGATAGACTATGAGATATGCCATGTTTCCTGTGTTACTATGATACGGTGATTCCAGTCATACCATGATCCCAGTTGTATCATGAGGCCATGTTTTTCAGTATTTTCTGTTTTATAGACTTATCACACCATGTTTCTTGTTGTACATCTCTTTCATTATATGTTCAGTACTTTAGTTGTAGAGGTTGTACTTGCTCCCGTCCTGACAGGATAACGTTGTAGGTTCATATTCGAGGATGAAACGCTATGTGTTACATATTATGGCACTGATTTTGAGGACATGGCCTTGCTCCAGTAGAGGCTCCAGCGGGAAACCTTGCTTAGTTATCTTTCTTGTGTTTTGGGACTTAGACTTTGTTTGTACTTATATTTGGATACTGGACTTTGTCTCCAGTTAGATACTTTGGTTATGTATTATTAAGTCTGTGCTTATTTACCTTCGCTTATAGATGCTGTGTTGTGATGAACTTTAAATATGGTTTTAGAACTGTTAGCTGCTTAGATTCTTTATTGTCTATTCTTAGAACAGCTTACTACGCTTTGACCAAGCGTAGGCTGGACATGGCTCGGCCCGGCCCAAAAATTTGGGTAACGGGTCGTGACATATTTTTTTTGGCGGCCCATGCAGGTCCAGACTTAAGTTGTTTGGTTACGTTATTGTACCAAACATGCCTGCAATTAGGATCTAGGACAACTTGATAATACTAGGAATAACATTTAGAACACCTAGAGGATTTCTAGGATTGTAACATAGGAGAACTCATCACAGCATAGGACCGTTTACTGTATTTAGTATCTTGTTTGAAATTCAGTATGTTACAATTTAGACCAAGTTTGTACCCTTGGGATGACCCCTGAGGATCTTACTCTAATCTTACCTAGAATTCTGTTTCCACTTATTTTCATTTACTCTTCCTTAATTCATTGTTGAAATTGATTTCTGATTTTCGTATTTAACTTTGATCTTGCATCGTGATAAATTTTGTGGATTAAATTATGATATATCCTGATAAGGTAAACGTCTGCTTTATTTATGGAGTTTAGAATTTATCGCAGCCATATTAGCTGGTATGACAAAAACATAGAGCCTGATTTCGGATATATTATCCTATTCATAGAATTTAGATTTTCTCGCAGCCATACCGGTTGGCGTGGCGAGGATTCTAGATAATATGATTTTAGGGAGTATACCTTAGTTATGACTCTATCGTTTATTGCATCTAGGCTTACTGGTGTGGCAAAAATTCTGGCAACATGATTTCAGGAAGACGTATATGGTTATCAGATCATATCTCAGCTTGGTTCACTTCGTTATGGTCGATTGAGCAAGAATAAATTCTTATTATTATCATTCTTCCCCGTCTTGATTAACTCTGTTCTATCTACATCTACAACTAGGATTATAGGTTCTCTAGGATTCTCCAACAGGATTGTTTTCATGTTATCTTTTTGGACATAATTATTTTTGTGTTCCATCTTTCCTATGACTTGACTAAACTCTTCTTCGTTAACCTCTTGGAAAATTCTTCTCGTTATGCATCTCGTTGTCTCCGTACCATTCTTGGAGATATTCCAACAAACTTTTCAGTCTTGTTTGACCTTTAACTTGTTTGGACACTGTTATGGATTGCTTGACCAAGTCTTAGGCCTTGTTACCTTCTACTTGATAGACGACCGAAATAGCCAGACCTTGTTAACTGATTTTGTAGTATAACTATAGATGTATTGTGTGATTGTGATAAATACTTTTCCTAGGGATTGGTTAGATTAAGCTTATAGGACAAGTATGGGTGACTGACCATAGTAGATTTGGAAACCATTAAGAATGATTGTATTGATAGTACGACTTGATGATAGGGTATCTAAGATGGAGAAATGAGATAGTATATTGTTATGACTATGGATTGAGGATTAGAATCTTGTGCTTAGCAGTTTGAGGATTTAGCATTTGTAGAATTTTGGTTGGTTATCTGTAGCTAATTGTATGTGATTAGAGGGTAGATCGATATGTGGATTGATATAGAATAAGTTAGAATGAGTTATCGTACTGCGTACGAGATCAGAAAGATATCAGTTAAAAAGACAATGAACGAGGCAGAGACATATGTACATTGGTAATTAATAAATCGGGAGTTTTGAAATCGAGGATTTATATATTCGGAGGACTTGTTGAGTAAATAGAAGAAGGCTCTACACCAAGGATAAGAATTGAACATATGATTTCGAGGAGAAACTGTAGAAAATGATTGACGACAAATGATGCAAGGGAACTGTGGATTGATAGAATAAGGATACTTAGGATACGATAAGGAAATCCAGTATTTACAATTAAGGTTGGAAATATGGTTGATGATTAAGCATTATAGGCTTATAGACATACCCGGAGAATGACCTATAGTTTAGGGTATACATAAATATTTCATGTTAGTATGGAAGATTCAAAAGGATGTATGACGTAGTTTATGATAGAAGGACCTTTGTTGAACCTGAACCAAAAAGATTGTAAGGAGAAACAGAAGAGATGATTACAAGGATAGCAGATTGAGTATCGTAGCCAGAGCAGCTACATGTTATAGTTTGACCGGTTGGATGATTTTTAATTTCGAGGACGAAATTTTTGTAAGGTGGGTAGGATGTAAGCCCCCTGAATTTCAGGGTTTATTTTTTTATTTTTCTGAATGAATTGTTTTCGATAAATATATTATTATTTAATTGTTTAGATCATTAATGTACCTTTCCGTAACTTTGACTTCTGGAGCGTCAGGGATGCCAATCTCTGTAAACTCTCTTCATGGGTTTTGAAGTAGGCAAGATTATCTTCCTGTTGATATATCGTGTCCTACTTGAACTCGGTCCCTTGTGCTCTTTTTGTATCGCACAAGTTCGGGTCAACTTAGACCGATTAATCATTGAATATTATTCCCACTTTTATTTTTGATCATCGTTTGCACGTTACCGTTGCTTTTAATTTAGGAGCACCAGATCAGCCATTTTCTCGAAACCAACTTCTTATGAATGATCTACTCGAGACGTTCTTCACCCATGACCTTCGTGTCCCACTCAGACACTCCATTTTGTGCTCCATTTCCTTCGTACAACTTTCCGTTCAATTTAGGCCAATTAATTATCTACCGTGAATTCTGATTTAATTTTCAATTTAATTTCGGAACCCGACATCGACCCAACCTAGTCGACCCAAAGTATGGACGTGGCCCACATGAAGCCTACTACCCGCATGACGCTTGTGTCCCATTTATTGGAGTCCCCGTATATTATTTATTTTTTCGTGATTATAAATACCCATTTTTAATTTAATTACTGCAACCCTGTTCGATTTTGACCCGACCCGGCTCGACCGAACCCGAACCCAAGCCCCATGTTGTTCTCCCATGACTGCCCAAAAATCCCACATAATTTTCCCTATTTTTTCCCCAATTTTAAATATCTATTTTGTTTCTCTCTCTCTCCACTTTACAAATATCTATATATATACATATATATATATATATATATATATATATATATATATATATATACACTCTCTCTCTTTCCCATTAAAACACCAACACACCTCACCACCTCACCCTCCACCTCACAGCCGAACCCCCCCTTTGGAACCGACCTACTTTTTCACTCTCCCCCTATTTCAAATATCTCTCTCTATTCTTACCCCCTCTCATTATTAATACACACACACACACACCCATACAAATCTCTTTCTCTCCCACTCTTCTTACACTACACAACACCACCACTCCCCTCACCACAGCCGAACTCTCTCCCCACCCCCATGGCCGAGAGCTCCTCCCTCTCCTCCTCCCTCACCTCCTCCTTCCTCCTCCCTCTCCATTTTCATCATCATCTTCTTCATCTACATCATCACCATCACCATCATAAACACCACCACCTTCACCATCATCTTCCCACAACACCACCACATGCCACCGCCACCACCGCATAGCCCCCCTCGCCGTGCCCCGGCGACGCGCCGCCGCACGCCGCCGCACCACGCGCCGCAGCAGCAGATGCGAGCAGCAGCAGCAGCATGCGGCAGTAGCTGCCGCGCCGCCCCCGTGCGCGCATGGGCGCGTGGCGCGCGCCCCCGCGGCCGCCACCGGCCACCGGCGACCCCCCCCCACCGGCGCGCGACCCCCCGGCGATCACCCCATGGCCACCACCGGCCTCCCCGACGTGTTAAACACACAATTAGTGCGTTTACGTCGAAATCCCGTCGTGACGCGCTAGTTTGGAACTCAGAATTCGCGCTGCGTTGCAGCAACTTCGTGCGTATTTTCTGGGAGATCCGACCGTTGGATCGGCGAACTCCTTTCTCCGTCGTAATCTCGGTATATCCATCTTCACTCCTGTCAATTTTCGTCCGTTAATTTTATCATTTGATACCTCAAACTGGCCACCAAGTTGACGTTTTAAATTGAACTGTTTTTGGACAGTTTCGTGGAGCCGACTTCGTCAGCTCGTAACTTCACCGTTGCAGCTCCGTTTTGCGCACCGTCAATTCTGGTGCACAGCTGGTATAACCATCTTCCTGTCTCCTTTATATTTCGTTTCATTTAAGCACGTTTGGTTGGTTGAATTCGACGCCAAAGTTGGCCGTCCGAATTCTTTAATTTGTACTTGTAAAATTCCATTTTTGAACCCGGGACTCCGGATTCAATTTCTGACACCACCAGTAGACTCGTGGCGTCGTTTTGGCTTGTTTTCATATAAAATTTGCTTGATTTGGAGAACGTGGGCCCTGGCACGCATTTCTGTGCAAAGCGGGTCCCACTTTTCGAGTCAACGGGTCACTTTGAGATCGGCTCATCGGAATCCCATTCCGGATATACCGTTGAGTTTGTATCGTCATTCTGGACTCGTTGACATATAATTTGCTGAGTTTTGAAGACATTTGCTCCGGCACGCATTTCCGTGCAAACCGGATACCAAGTGTCGCGTCAACGTATCATTTTGAGATCGGCACATCGGAATCCTATTTCGGACATACCGTTGGGTTCGTATCGTCATTCTGGATTCGTGGACATATAATTTGCTAGATTTTGTAGACTTTTATCTCGACACATTTTTCGGTGCAAAGTGTGTCCAACGGCGGACATCATTTTGACCCGAAATTACCGTTTTGTCCCTGTGTCCAAATTGGACTTATGGGTAGGCTATCCTAGCTGATTTGACCGTTCTGGACACGTTGGGGATATTTATTTTATCATCCGACAACATCTGTAGATTTTGATTATGTATTATCCTTAATTTATAATTAATTATTTTTCTAGATATTGTTACTTTCTGGTTTTGAATTTTTATATATATTTTAATTACTGTAAAAATCTTGGAAAAATGGTATGTAAATATTATCTTAATTTAGCTAATTTATTATAATTTTTCTAGCATTTAATAAGTATTTTTGGTATTTTATAAAAATAGGAAAACAGAACTCATTTTCAGTATATTTATGTTTGCTGATTTTTAATAAATATTTATGAGGGTTTATAAATCCCAGAAAAATTAGTATAAATTTCTATAAATAACAAGGATTATTTTGGTACTTTATTTTATATATATTTAAGCTTTTTGTCTATCTCTAAAATTGTTGGAACTTAGTGTACCGTTTGATTTATTTTTTGAGTAGTTACAACTTGCAAGTTTTTGCGTTGATTTGAGTTGTTATAGTGTTGGACCTCACCCCGCACTAGTGTAAAGACCCTAGAGAGTTAGTTTGTGTATAGTGGCACTTCACATTAGACTTTTATGCTAGGTCCCCACTTGGCTAGTATCCAGTTAGGAGTCGTGTCACACCACTAGTGTATTATTGAACATAGCTTAGAACTGAGTTTGTATATCACTATTGACAGGATACCGGACATCTATATCTTCGTACTAGTATTCTTGCTTTGCTCGAGGCAAGTACATCTACACACTCATTTACTGTCTTTTAATGCTAGAACATGTATTAACCCTGTTAAAATACTGCTTCTGAATAACTGCAAGTTAAATCTTCACATGTTGTATTACTTTCAGTACCTGCCATGCTTAGGACAGTTCTTATATCTTCACATGTTTCTTACTGGTTCTCAGTACATATTTTACTATGCTTTATACTACTCGGAGTATTCACATGTTTCATACTGTTCCCAGTACCGGCCATGCTTATATTACTCCCAGTATCTCCCACATGTTTTACTGTTCTCGTATCTCTCACATGTTAGAATATGGGTTATGGAGAAACTGACAGTTGAGTACGTGATCACGACCCCCTTCTCCGTACGTATGTACCGAGCAAGGTTGACATTTTATATGTATACCTTGTCGTAGGCTTTATCTCAACGCGGATTTGTGCGTATGTACATCTGTCGCCGTTTCACTTGTACGGAAGTACATTTCATTATGTGTCCCCAGCACATTGTACATCTATGGACCGATCACGTACCTGCTACAGTTTTAAATATTACATACGCATCTGTCTCTATGACATATGTGTCATTGCCATGATAGACTATGAGATATGCCATGTTTCCTGTGTTACTATGATACGGTGATTCCAGTCATACCATGATCCCAGTTGTATCATGAGGCCATGTTTTCCAGTATTTTCTGTTTTATAGACTTATCACACCATGTTTCTTGTTGTACATCTCTTTCATTATATGTTCAGTACTTTAGTTGTAGAGGTTGTACTTGCTCCCGTCCTGACAGGATAACGTTGTAGGTTCACATTTCGAGGATGAAACGCTATGTGTTACATATTATGGCACTGATTTTGAGGACCTGGCCTTGCTCCAGTAGAGGCCCCAGCGGAAAACCTTGCTTAGTTATCTTTCTTGTGTTTTGGAACTTAGACTTTGTCTGTACTTATATTTGGATACTGGACTTTGTCTCCAGTTAGATACTTTGGTTATGTATTATTAAGTCTGTGCTTATTTACCTTCGCTTATAGATGCTGTGTTGTGATGAACTTTAAATATGGTTTTAGAACTGTTAGCTGCTTAGATTCTTTATTGTCTATTCTTAGAACAGCTTACTACGCTTTGACCAAGCGTAGGCTGGATATGGCTCGGCCCGGCCCAACAATTTGGGTAACGGGTCGTGACAGCATGGTTCATTTAAGGTATTCTCCCTCAAAATCTTGGACCCCCAATTTTAAACGAACAATAATAATTATGAGGCCCCCATCAAAATATTAAATCCCAACCACTGCTGGATGTGAATTTTCTTTGGATTCCCATAAAACTCCACTCTCAATAATGCTCATCCACAACCATTATGAGTGCAAACCCCTCTTTGGATTCCCCATAAAATCCCACTCTCAATAATGCTCATTCCCCATAAAATTTCACTCTCAATAATGCTCATCCACAACCATTATGAGTGCAAACCCCACTCTTTGGATTCCCCATAAAACCCCACAACCGTTGATTCACCAAGATTAAATCCCAACCACTCTTTATCTTGGCACAATCAGCCCTAGGATTCAAAAACCTTTGTGTTTTGTATATATATATATATATATATATATATATATATATATATATATATATATATATATAACATAAAAAAAAAATATATAACATTAACATTAATATTAGTATTAAATGGACGGCTGAGAGTGAGAGAAATTTTTAGAAAATTTTCTAAGGGGGGCTTTTGATCCGCTTCCTATATATATATATATATATATATATATATATATATATATATATATATATATATATATATATATATATATATATATTGGGAGCGGATCAAAAGTCCCCCTTAGAAAATTTCCTAAAAACCTCCCTCACTCTAATTCGTAATATTAATGTTAATATTAATGTTAATGTTAATGTTAATATTAATGTTAATGTTAATGTTAATATTAATGTTAATGTTAATATTTTTTTTATATTAATGTTAATATTAATTTTAATGTTAAGTTTAATGTTAATTTTAGTATTTAATGTTGATATTAACATTAATATTAATATTAACATTAATATTAATATTAACATTAATATTAACATTAAATTACGGATTAGAGTGAGGAGTTTTTTTAGGGGGGTTTTCTAAGGCGGATTTTTGATCCGCTTCCTATATATATATATATATATATATATATATATATATATATATATATATATATATATATATATATATATATGAGGATGGATCTATATCCCCTCACTTTTGTATCCCCTCTTTCACATCCGTTGGATCTTGTTTAAGTTATCTAATCTTAACCATTGAAAAATCAACAGTTAAGATTAGATGCTTAAAACAAGATTCAATGGTTGTTATCATGGGATGCTTGGGGGATGCAAAGTGAAGGGATGTTGATCCCTCCTCTCTCTCTCTCTCTCTCTCTCTATATATATATATATATATATATATATATATATATATATATATATATATATATATATATATATATATATATATGGTGATGCTATTAGCACTCCTAAAATTTTATTCGACACTCCTCTTAAATTTTTTTAACGATCAAATTCCAAATCTACTCCTGCATTAAATATGACATTAATTTGTGCATGTATGGAGGGAGGAGTGTAGGATGACATTTTAGGAGTGCCAATAATGTTAATGCATGGAGTGGAATTTGAATGTTAAAAAATTAAAGAGGAGTGTCGAATGACATTTTAGAAGTGCTAATAGCAGCACCATATATATATATATATATATATATATATATATATATATATATATATATATATATATATATATATATATATATATATATATATATATATATACGGTCACCTGCGGCAAGAGGAACAACACTGTTTGAACCACTCATAACAAAAATTCAGAGAAAGATTAATGGGTGGCAGTCGCACCTGTTGTTGATCGGTGGTAGGCTCATTCTGCTGAGACATGTCCTCTCCTCAATGGCAATCTTCATACTTTCGGCCAGCTCGCTCCCTCTAAAAAAAATTGTTATACTCTATCGAGCACTCCTTCAGTTGCTTCCTTTGGGGCGACCAACCGGAGCGCTCGCGTAGGCATTGGTTGCGGTGGGAGGAAGTAGCACGTCCCATTCACGAGGGAGGGCTTGGTGTTCGTCGCCTGCAGGAGGTGGCAGCGACGTTAGCAGTCAAGCAGTGGTGGCGGCTGAGGTCGACGGAGTCCCTTTGGGGCCGCTACTTGAAGGCATCCTATTTTTGGCACGTGCACCCGACGGTCGCAGAGGCCAACAGCGCCGCCTCGCCGGTCTGGCAGAGGCTGCTATCGGGGCGGGATTTAGGCGAGCTCTGGATACGCCTCACAGTCGGGAGAGAAGCAGACGTCTTTCACGAGACTTGGTGCGGCGACTCCCTGATCCCCTCTCCTCCCCTGCACTCTCTCGAAGGCGCCTCCCCGAACATCGAGCAGATCCATCACCTTTGGGATGGAGCAGCTCAGGGCTGGGACTACACCAGGATGTCATGACAGTTGGGAGCTGAGGTGGCTCCAAGGATCAGAGGCGCAGGCATTGGTATCTCAGACCAGCCGGACTCGCTGTCTTGGTCGCTTTCCTCCCCAGGTAGCTTCACAGTAGCGTCGGCATGGTCGATTTCTCGTGTTGTGCGCCAGGGCCCTCAACTTCCTTTTCGTCTTGGCACAATTGGATTCCAATCCAATGGTCCATACTGCTATGGAGATTGATGCGGCACAAGTTGCCGACGGATGACGTGCTGCGCAAGACGGGCTTCACTATTACATCCCGATGTCACTGCTGCATCGAGCCGTCTGTCGAGATGATCGATCACATATTTTATGAGGGCGAGATAACCACGAGGGCCTGGAGCCATTTCCAGACGGTTTGCAACATTGGGGGCTCCTCCGGTAACCTTCTTTACAGGATGCTCCTTTGGGGGAGCAGAGGACAATCGCACACTCAGATCGACACCACATCGACGATTGTTTGGGTTCTTTGGAAGAACCATAACAAAGAGAGGTATGAAGGGCTCGGGTGGCCTCCTCACTTACTCATTCGTGAGATAGCTCGGGAATTCTCCAAAGCGTGGTTGAGTAAACGCGGAGAAGCGGAACCCTTCCCCGAGTTTATCAGCCAATTGCTAGGCAGTTAGTTTCCTTTTATAGTTTTGGTTCCTTTGCTTCTTTCTCTATACCGGCAGAGGTCTTCTCTTTTTTGTGACCCGCCATTTTGTTACCCATTGTGGTCTTTTCATTTATGCAAAGTTGTTTCTGTGTGTATATATATATATATATATATATATATATATATATATATATATATATATATATATATATATATATTAAAACTCCCTCGATTTATTAATGACGGCTCAAAAAATCGAAGCCAGACCACGTATACAAGGCGCAAAATGCCGAAGCCTATACAAGTATACCACCAAAAGGAAGAAAGAGGGGGCGCGACGAGACAACCGCCGAGAGCTAGGGGTTAAGCACTGACCATAATGCTCTCGGACTGTGGGAGCACATAGTGCTCCGCTTGCGGCATTGGCGGAAGACTTCCCGAATGAGCTGGTCGACAGAGTAAAGGTGACCTTCGTATCTCGCCTTGTTGCGATTTTTCCAAATCGCCCACGTAGCGGCCGCTGCGACGATCTGGTGGCCATGAAAGGCCAAACTCTAGGAGGCTGCTAGATCGTGGAAGCGTCCACCACCCGGCTCGATACTGAATAGCTGGTTAAGGGTTCTCCATATACTGCCTGGCAGGCTCCCCTGACAGAAGATGTGGTCGATAGTCTCCATTTGACGCTCAGAGCAGCAAGAGCAAGCTGATGCTAAGCTGATCCCGATGGTGTTAAGGATGTCGTCTGTAGACAATTTCTTTCTGATGGCTCTCCACATAAGAAAAGACCACTTCTTAGGGATGCAGGTATGCCAATAGTGCGCAATGGAGTGGTACTGCTGCCCGGCTCCCTGGGCAGCGATCCTCGCCGACCTTACTAAAAATGCCCCCGATGCCTCTAGCGTCCATCTCAGCGCATCAGTCTCACCACCGATGCGTAACCCGCTCGCTCGGATGCTGTCCGCCGTTTCATTACCGGACCATTCACGAATCTTGTCCCAGTTCTAGTCGTCCGTAATGGGGTTCCACAAGTCTCTAATCCTACTGTCTCTCGGGGCCTCCGTGAGACTCGAGATCATGCTATCCCCAACCCATCTCTCCAGGAAAGGGTCCGAAGCGCCCGCACCCAATTGGAGTCTCATCGCGGGCTCGGCCAGGTCTCGCCCGATAAGGATGCGACGCCAAGCCGCTGAGGATCTGCAGTTGGATATGGCCATAGAAGGGTGGGTTTGTTTAAAATATCCGGCCTTCATAAACCTGCTCCATAAGTTGTTGCTCGTGCGGATTTCCACCACAATTTCATCGAGAAAGCTTTAACGATGTGAGTGACTTTGGTAAAACCCAGATCCCCTTCGCCAATAGGGAGAGCCATAGAATCCCAGCTAGTCCAGTGATGCTTATCTAGGCCGTTGTTATGCCCCCAGAAGAAATTGCAAAAGGTCTGTTCGATCGAAGACAGAACCTTCTTAGGTGGCGAACATGCAGCCAGAGTATGGATGGGGATGGAGGTGAGCACATGATTGATAAGGATCATCTTGCCACCTGGGGATAAGGTGGCATTATGCCACCTTTCAAGTTTCTTTCTGATTCTAGTGGTCAACTTCTCAAAGATGCCAATGTTGGATCTCCCGTACACAAGAGGGCAACCGAGATAGTTGAACGGAGGATGAGCAACGAAAAAGGATGTTAAGTTGGAGAGATTGATTGCGTGCTCTCTATTGGTGTTGTGGTGTGCGTAGATAACGCTCTTTGAATGATTGATCTTCTGGCCGGAGCATCTAGAGTATCTCTGCAGTGTGTTGTGAACCACTGCCACCGCTCCTTCGTCCCCGGAGGAGAAGATGAGTAAATCGTCTGCGAAGGCCAGATGGGTGATGATAGGGCAGCCGCTGGATGTGTGATAGTGCTGGAAGTTAGGGGTGTTGACCATGTTGTTAAGGTTCCTACTCAAGGCATCAGCTGCTATGATGAAGACAATGGAAGATAGAGGGTCGCCCTGTCTAACCCCACGATGGGATTTGAAGAACCCCTCGGTGTGGCCGTTGATGACCATGGAGAACCACGAGTTGCTGATGGATCTCCACACGATGTTGGTCCAAGTTTTCGAGAATCCGAAAGCTCTGAAAACCCAGATCATGAATTGCCAATCCAGTCTGTCATAAGTTTTCTCCATGTCAATTTTGACAGCGATGTTGCCCCCTCTCACTGGAAATTTCATGCAGGTGATTAGCTCTTGGGCCAGCATAATGTTGTACTGGATGTTCCTCCCGCGACCAAACCCGCTTTGCTCCTCCGAAATAATTTTGGGGAGAATTTCTGCCATTCTGGTAGCGATGATCTTGGAGATGATCTTGTTGGTGAAGTTACAAAGGCTGATTGGACGAAAGTCGCGAAAGGACTCCGGGTTATCTTTTTTCGGAATAAGGATCAGATTGGCACTAGAAATGGCTTTGGGGTATGTAGCCCCTTCGAAGAAAGTGATAGCCGCTTCGGTGATGTCTTGCTTGATAATATCCCAGCATGTACGAAAGAATACCCCCGAAAAGTCGTCCAGGCCTGCGCACTGTGCTCGTTCAGAGCCCACACAGCATCTTTAACGTCCTGGGTGTTGACACAAAGTCACAGTCAACCAAATATCGATAACATTGACTAAATAATACTTGTAATAATTCAATACGACACACGACGTCCACATCAAGCTCAAGTCAGACGACAGCCCAGTCTTTATAATTCAGTTATATATGAGTCTGTATTTTATACTTTTATTGAGTCTAGACTGTTGTAAACTGTGTCATACTGAGCTCTTGAGACTTGACCAAAAGCCTACCCAAATCCATAAACTCCACCATCCAGAAATAAGCCCACAGGTCCCTTAGAACCATTCTGTGCTCTGGAGACAGAGTTCGGGCCGAACTCTGCCTCCACACAGAGTTCGGGCCGAACTCTGTCCCCTTAAATCAGCAACCTAATTTTTAGGGTTAGCTGGTTGCAAGTTGTCCATCTGCCAAATATTTAAAATTTCTACCCGAATTCTGGCCGAATTCTGCATATAAAAACCTATAAAAAGGCCAAAAATTCTCTCATTTTACATCATCCAATCTTTTCTTCTCTTCTCTCTTGAAGCTCAACTAAGCCATACCCTTTCCATCTACTAGCCACAAGCATCCTAAGTCTCGAGTGCTCAGCATCTCTCAGTTAGGAGTCTTGTGCAAGAGTTGAAGAAGTCGCTTGGAGAATTCCAAGCAATCGCCACTGCGATACTTTGTAAGAAGTTGACGTGCTCTTCTGAAGAAAAGGCACGGGTTATAAACTACTATTTCACAAATAGTGGATTTAATCCTGAGCTAGAGTTCTCAGGCCTGGACTAGTCCTCCACGAGGGAAACCAGGTTAAAATCGGCTGTGTTTGCGTATGCTCTCTTTCTTCTCACTTTAAATTTCGCATTTACTCTGATTAGTTTTGTTTGTGATAGAGTTGAATTTTTTAATTGGTTATTATCTCTATAAACTCTATTCACCCCCCTCTAGAGTTGCCATCTGTTCTTCAATTGGTCTCTTTACAAGGATTTACATCCTAGAGCTGATCCATGGCAACCACACAATCCTTGATTTCCAATCACGGTGAAGGACAGTCCACTCATAGGCCTCCCCTATTTGATGGAACTAACTACACGTATTGGAAAACAAGGATGAGTTTTTATCTCAAGTCTCTAGACTTTGACCTGTGGACTATCGTCACTGACGGTTACAAAAAGTCCGCCAGGATAGTTATCAACGGTGATCTCATTGAGAAATCACATGACAAATATTCTGACGAGGAGAAGAAACATGCAAGTTTAGACGCGAGAGCTATTAATGCTTTATTCTGTGCTATAGACAGGAATGAGTTCAACAGGGTATCCACATGCACCACATCCCACGAAGTATGGAAGCTTCTAGAAGTGACGCATGAAGGAACCACCCAAGTCAAGGAATCAAAAATAAGCTGTCTCACTCAAGAATACGAGGCCTTCAAGATGAAGCCAAACGAGACGATCACGCAGATGTTCACAAGATTCCTCGACATCATCAACCCCCTGTCCTCGCTTGGGAAATAATATTCAAATCACGAGAAGATTCGCAAGCTACTTAGGGGGTTACCATAAATTTGGAACCCTAAGGTGACAGCCATCATAGAAGGAAACGATCTCACAACCATGTCCATAGAAACCTTGATGGGAAAGCTAATGACTCATGAGCTTGACCTCAAGGACTTCGAAGAGCCTGCTCCTAAGGCTAAGGAGATCGCACTCAAAGCTCACCGACGGAGGGCTGAACCCGAAGAGACGGATGATGACAACTCAGAAGATGATGATCAAGCCCTCATGGTTCGCAACTTCAAGAAATTCTTTCGCTTCAACCGAAGAAAGAAGGAACCACAAGAAGATGAAGAAGAAGAGCCTACTTGCTACGGTTGCAAGAAGACGGGGCATGTCCGAAAAGACTGTCCATTCTCAAAAAAAAGCAACCGCTATGAGAAGCCATACAAGAAGACCTCTTCAAAGAAATATGCCAACACAAGCATCTGGCATGAAAGCGATGCTAGTGACTCCGAGGAAGAAAAGAACTCTCCTCAAGATACGGCTAATGTTTGCCTAATGGCAACATCCGACAAGGTATCTAACGAAACTCTTGACGACTTCACTTTTGATGAACTTGGCGATGCTTTCACTGATTTACTTAGTGACCATAAAAAGGTCATTGGTAAATACAAACAAGCCAAGGACAAAATCAAAAGTCATGAAGTTAAAATACAAAGACTTTCTCTTTTACTTGATAATATTAGAGACACTGCACCCACGGATGTCACTGATGAGGTATCTAAGCTTAAAATAAGCTTACATGATGCCGAGGCACGTATTGAGCAACAAACACAAGAAATCACAACGCTCAACACGGAGCTTGCAGAAGAAAAGAATAGACACAAGATCACTATTACTAAGTTGCATGGTTTGAATGCTAAGATTACTGAATTGTAAGCTGTCTCTAAGAAACTAGAGACTAAATTGGGAAAACAGGTTGCTCAACCTCAAACCCAATCACATGAGACACACACAAAGCATGACACTACTCATACTAGTAAACCACGTCATACTCATACTGCTCATAATCATGCTTACATATACACACAGTTTCACAAACCTCATGTACGTAGAAATAATCATCATATGTCACATAAACATCATGCTACACACAGTCATCATCATGTTACACAAAGACACAATCAACATCACTCCACATATAGACAATCTCATCATGCCATGCCATATAGACAATCTCATCATGCCATGCCATATAGACAATCTCATCATACCATGCCATATAGACAACATCACCATGCCATGCCATATCAACATCATCACCATGCTGAATCTACATATCATCAATATTCTTATAGACATCATCAGCATGCTCCTAATGTGAATAGAAATGCTACATGCACTTATTGTGGTCTACATGGACACATCACCACAATGTAGAATCAGAAGATTAGTTGATAAAAAGATATATGCATGGTTTCCAAAAGCTAACTTTTCAGGACCCTCAAGCACTTGGGTACCAAAGGTCACATCTACTCTTGATGTAGGTGGACCTTCCATCCTCAACTAAGAGTAAGTGGATTCTCGATAGTGGATGCTCGCGGCATATGACGGGAGACGCACATCTTTTCGCATCGCTATCGATGAAGAGAGAAGGATATGTATCATTCGGAAATAACCTAAAAGGGTATATTATAGGTAATGGTGTTATTGGCTATCCTTCCTCTCCCGTAATAAAGGATGTCTGCCTAGTGACCGAGTTAAAGCATAACTTGCTCAGCATCAGTCATCTTGCTGACCATAGTTATGACATTAACTTTGGACAAAACAAATACCTTATATATGATAGGTCAACAGAAGATATTGCTTTTGAAGGGGTAAGAGAGGACAATATTTATATTTTCTATTTGTCTCTAGATACTAACCATGCAGGTAGATGCCTATATGCTCACAAAGATGAACGGTTACTATGGCACCAGCGTCTTGGTCATGCCAACATGGATACTATATCCAGGCTATCAACCAAGAAGCTAGTTAGAGGATTGCCCAACATCACATTTAAAAAGGACACCGTATGTGCCGAATGTGAATTGAATAAGGCAACCAAATCATCTTTCCATTCCATAAACTCTGTAAGCACTACTAGACCCCTGCAACTACTTCATATGGATTTATTTGGTCTTAGTAGAGTAGCCAGTCTTGGTGAAAAACTCTATGCATTTGTTATTGTTGATGATTTTTCAAGATTTACTTGGATTTTCTTTCTTACTTATGAAAGTGATGCTATTTCAGTTTTTAAGATTTTTGTCAAGAAAGTTCAAAACAAAAAAGGCTACATGATCACTCGAATCCGAAGTGATCATGGAGGCGAATTCGAAAATTCTGATTTTGAAAAGTTTTATGATTCCAATGGTTTTGATCATGAGTTTTCTTGTCCTAGAACTCCCCAACAAAATGGTGTTGTGGAGCGGAAGAATAGGACTCTTGGCGATATGGCTAGAGTCATGTTAAACAAGTTTTTACTTCCGAAATACTTTTGGGCTGAAGCTGTCAGTACAGCATGCCATATTTTAAATAGGGTACTTATTCGTCCTATTACGAAAAAGACACCCTATGAGCTTTGGTTTGGGAGAACCCCAAATGTTTCTTATTTTAGAGTTTTTGGCTGCAGATGTTTAATCCTTAACACCAAAGACAACTTAGGCAAATTTGATGCCAAAGCTGACGATGGTATTTTCCTTGGCTATGCCGCCAAGAGTAAAGGATATAGAGTTTTTAACAAACGCTTTTTAATTGTGGAAGAGTCTACAAATGTGACTTTTGATGAAGATAACAGTGCAGCAGCTACTCTTGATGATGATGTTGAACCATCAACGTCTACTCCAATGAACACCACAACCGAAACAAATTCTCTGGAAAGCTTGCCTAAGAAATTCTCTTTCAAGCCTTCTCATCCAGAAAATTTGGTAATCGGTGAGGTTTCACGAGGAGTAACTACTAGATCATCATTAAGAGACTCTATTGCTAGCACTGCCTTTATTTCACAAATTGAGCCTAAAAACATTTCAGAAGCTTTCAATGATGAATTTTGGATTTCTGCTATGCAAGAAGAACTCAACCAATTCGAGAGGAGCCAAGTATGGGAACTCGTTCCTAGACCGGCTAATCACTCAATTATTGGTACTAAATGGGTTTTTAGAAACAAAGTAAATGAAGATGGTTCAGTCACACGCAACAAAGCTCGTCTAGTAGCCCAAGGATACAACCAAGAGGAAGGTATCGACTACGATGAGACATATGCTCCTGTTGCTAATTAGAATCCATTCGGATGCTTTGTGCATTTGCAAATTTTCAAAATTTCAAATTATTTCAAATGGATGTTAAAAGTGCTTTCTTGAATGATTTTATTAAGGAGGAAGTTTATGTAAAACAACCCCCTGGCTTTAAAAATCACAAATTTCCCGACCACGTGTTCAAGTTAAAGAAAGCGCTATACGGCCTCAAACAAGCCCCCAGAGCTTGGTATGAACGGCTTAGCAACTTCTTACTTGAGAAAGGTTTTTCAAAAGGGAAAATTGACACTACACTTTTCATAAAGTCTTTGAAGGACACTATTCTTTTAGTTCAAATATATGTAGATAATATTATTTTTGGTTCTACTGATGAAACCCTTTGTCAAGATTTTGCCAAGAATATGCAGACCGAGTTTGAGATGAGCATGATGGGAGAGCTCAACTACTTTCTTGGGCTGCAAGTCAAACAAATGTCAAATGGAACCTTCATCTGTCAGTCGAAGTATACAAAGGACATGCTGAAGAAATTCGACCTTGATAACGTCAAACCAATCAGCACTCCTATGGCTACTTCAACCAAGCTTGAACCAGATGATAGCGGCAAACCCGTAGATCAACGTAAGTATCGAGGTATGATAGGCAGTCTACTCTATCTTACTGCTAGTTGCCCTGATATAATGTTTAGCGTTTGCCTGTGTGCTAGATATCAAGCAAATCCTAGGGAATCACACATGACCGCAGTTAAGCGTATCTTTAGATACCTTAAAGGTACGGTTACAGTGGGCCTATGGTATCCCAAGTCAACATCATTTGACCTCATTGGTTACTCTGATGCTGATTTTACGGGATGCAAGGTTGACCGTAAAAGTATGAGCGGTACGTGTCATTTATTAGGAAAGGCTTTAGTCTCTTGGTTTAGCAAAAAGCAGAATTCTGTCGCACTATCCACAACAGAAGCTGAATACATAGCAGCTGGACGTTGTTGTGCACAAATTCTGTGGATGAAGCAAACCTTTGAAGACTATAATTTATCTTTCATGCATATTCCTATCTTTTGTGACAATACTAGTGCTATAAACTTGACTAAGAACCCTATTTGTCACTCACGCACAAAGCACATTGAAATTCGACACCACTTTTTGCATGATCATCAGCAAAATGGCACGATTAACTTAGAATTTATTGACACTGATCATCAGTTAGCTGATTTCTTCACAAAGCCATTATCCGAAGAGCGCTTCTATTTCCTTTGTCGTGAACTTGAAATTTTAGATGAAGCCGTCATAAATTAAAATACACCTACGTAAATATCGATTATATTGTGATTCTCTTATGATGAACTTGCTATGAGTATAAGCCGAAAGGGCCCTTCTGACAACAAGGCGTAAAAGCCTAAGCGACACGGTGCACTAGTCCTCAGGACTACCGCTAGCTGGGATCCGGCCCCTGCAGCTAACTCATGGCAAATTCAGAATATTGAATTATAATATAACTCCTTATTTATTATACGGTACATTTTGATTTATCACTTGCTGATATGCTATTTTTTAATTTCATATTGCTATCTTTCTACTTCTACTATCTGGTTTATTGAAATTCTTAATCATTTATCTTTATAACTTATCTTGATTTCCCATACTTAACCAATTTTTTATCCTTTCAGTCTAATTTCAGTTCTGGGACAAGAACCCAGAATTCGGGCCGAACTCTGCCCTTACAAGAGTTCGGGCCGAGTTCGGCCTCCCTGTTCCAGAATCGGGGACAGGTTCCAGCCGTTGATCAAAACTTGATCCAATGGTCCTGATTCACTCCGACCAAGAGAAATCCTTCCCTTATATTCGGTTTCTCTTCCTCCTCCCTCTTTCTTACCACCTTTTCTTCTTCTCCTCTACTATTTTCTCAAAACCCTAACCCTAATTTCTTCTCTATAGTGCTCCACTCTTTCCTAAATTCAAGGAGAAGGGCTATTTTCCAATTCTCTTTCTCTGTTCATCATTTATTTGAGGTATAACTTACTCTTCTTCTCTATTTCAATTTTCTCTACTTTGTGCTATGGCTCCTCGCTTGTTCAACCGTGGGAAGAGAATTCGGACCGAGGGAGCGTCCTCGTCGAATCCTCCTCCTCCCGTTGAGCAACCCGTTGAACAACAACAACCACCTCATCCATTGTTCAGCCCTTCACGTCCACGTGATCCAAACACCTACGACGATCGACTTTTTGTATCACTAGAAGCATCCAATGAATGGTTTAGTGATTTTCGGACACATCCGATGTTTGCGGGACACCCCATTAATTTTATAATTTTTGCTCAATATGAATCTATGTTTCAAGATCTTTGCCTTGATGAGCTAGTTGCTACAAATTTTGTCATCTATCGTAGCGCTATACAAATGTTTTACTGCAACTTGACTCATGATGATACTCACATCTACTCACGTGTTGCGGGTATTGATATCTCATTTGATGATTTTGATTTAGCCGAATATCTTGATCTTCAAGAGCCTAATTCTTGGAAAAAACTTGTTGAAGCTCGGTCGTTCCGTTTTCCCGACGGGACTTCCCTTGAAAGCTTCAAGGACGACTTATGCACTCCGAACACACGTCCTCGCAAGCTTATGGCTAAATATCTTAATCCTTATTTCTATGAACTTCATCGGATTATTTTTAACACCATTCTACCCAAAGCCGGTTCTACCGATGAAATTACCTATTTTGAAATATCTGCTCTTTATCATCCTCACTTTTGTGTTCCTTTTAATCTTCCACGTACCATGATGGACTGGATGATTAACTGTAGAAAGAAACCACGAGCCTTGGTTTATGCCTTATATCTTCCTATGGTCTTTCGTGCATTCCATGTACCTCTTGATGATTGTCCTTTCTTGTCTGCTCCTGCCTTCTTATCTAAGGCACGACCACTTCAGGCAGTCGTAGCCTCTCCTGCCACTTATGAGCATTCCGATGATGAGGAGCCCGACACCCCTCCACTTGGACAGGATGCGCCACCTCCTCCTGCTACTCTTGACTCCATCCAGACCATGCTCCGAGATCGCTTTACCTTAGAGGACGATCGCTGGACTCAGATGGACTACCGTACTACCCTGTAGATGAGTGCACTCAGTAACTTGCTGCACGATATTCGGTATTCCATGTCACGTCAGCCTTCTATGCCCATTCCCATGGAGCGGGATCCCGGTCGCGAGGGATATCGCATTGACGATCCCTGGGTCATGCGCTACCTGGATCCGGATGCTGCTATTGTGGACCCCAGTCGTTCCTTCACTGATCCTTCCGACTCTGCTGGGCCTTCTCGTGCTCCATGATGGAGATGGCTTCCACCAGATGATGCTGCTGCTGATCATAGTTTATGTTTTATGCTTTCCAGTTTTTCAGTTGTTTAGTTGGATTTATGTACTTGGTTATGTTTTAGTTGTGATGACTCTTATGATTACTCTTTATGTTTTAGTTGTGATGACTCTTATGATTATCATAGATCTCTTACTCTCTGCTCGTTATATTCGTTAATATGTAATTTCTTCTCTTTTGGTGTGTTTGCCCATTATTACTTGCTTATATTGCTAAATGCCAAAAGGGGGAGAGATTTGTATATTGTATTCAATTTTGTTTTTGTATATATGTGCTTTTGGTACTTTTTGGGAGATATTCCTTATCAGGCCAACAGGTTCAACGCATCATTTACGGGGGACCTATCTTATTTAGCTCGGCACCGATTATGGGGGAGCTATGCTTTTGTCATTGACTGTGTCCAGGTATGAATATTGAATATACAATTATTATTTTGTCAATTATCAATATGGGGGAGATTGTTGACACAAAGTCACAGTCAACCAAATATCGATAACATTGACTAAATAATACTTGTAATAATTCAATACGACACACGACGTCCACATCAAGCTCAAGTCAGACGACAGCCCAGTCTTTGTAATTCAGTTATATATGAGTCTGTATTTTATACTTTTATTGAGTCTAGACTGTTGTAAACTGTGTCATGCTGAGCTCTTGAGACTTGACCAAAGCCTACCCAAATCCATAAACTCCACCATCCAGAAATAAGCCCACAGGTCCCTTAGAACCATTCTATGCTCTGGAGACAGAGTTCGGGCCGAACTTTGCCTCCACACAGAGTTCGGGCCGAACTCTGTCCCCTTAAAATCAGCAACCTAATTTTAGGGTTAGCTGGTTGCAAGTTTTCCAACGGCCAAATATTTGAAATTTCTACCCGAATTCTGGCCGAATTCTGCCTACAAAAACCCTATAAAAAGGCCAATAATTCTCTCATTTCACATCATCCAATCTTCTCTTCTCTTCTCTCTTGAAGCTCAACTAAGCCATACCCTTCCCATCTACTAGCCACAAGCATCCTAAGTCTCGAGTGCTCAGCATTTCTCAGTTAGGAGTCTTGTGCAAGAGTAGAAGAAGTCGCTTGGAGAATTCCAAGTAATCGCCACAGCGATACTTTGTAAGAAGTTGACGTGCTCTTCTGAAGAAAAGGCACGGGTTGTAAACTACTATTTCACAAATAGTGGATTTAATCCAGAGCTAGAGTTCTCGGGCCTGGACTAGTCCTCCACGAGGGAAACCAGGTTAAAATCGGCTGTGTTTGCGTATGCTCTCTTTCTTCTCACTTTAAATTTCGCATTTACTCTGATTAGTTTTGTTTGTGATAGAGTTGAATTTTTTAATTGGTTATTATCTCTATAAACTCTATTCACCCCCCTCTAGAGTTGCCATCTGTTCTTCACTGGGCTGTAGGTGGACGTTCCAACTGGGCGTTGTCGGTTCCGTTAATGAGGAGGGGGATTTGGTCTAGGAAGGATCTATTTTTGTGAACAGTCTCTTTGGAGAATAATTTGGAATAGAAATCCGTGACAGCCTCTTGGATGCTCTTTTGGTCGGTAATGATGTTTCCGTTGTCATCAGCTGTTCGGTAAATCGAAAGCTTCTGTCTACGTCCGTTAACACAGGCATGAAAGTACTTCGAGTTTTTATTTCCCTCGCTGTCCCATTTCAACCTCGCTTTCTGCTTCCATAAATCAGTCTCCACTTTGATCCTGAATTTAAGCATAGCCTTGGTGAGGTTGAGGGCTCTCCTGGCCACTAAGGAGCGATCCGTGACGACCATGGCTTCGGCTCGGGTGACGTCGTCCTCCGCAATCCGAACGGCTTGAAAGATGTCCCCGTAGGCAAGTTTGTTCCAATTAGACAAGGCTTTCCTCGTAGCCTTAAGATATATATATATATATATATATATATATATATATATATATATATATATATATATATATATATATATATATATATTTCATATATATATATATTTTGAATATATATATATATAAATATAAATATATATATATATATATATATATATATATATATATATAAATATATATATATATATATATATATATATATATATATATAAAAAAAAAAATATATATATATATATATATATATATATATATATATATATATATATATATATATATATATATATATATATATATATATATATATAAATATATTCAAAAACAAATGTGTGTGTGTGTGTGTATATATATATATATATATATATATATATATATATATATATATATATATATATATATATATATATACACACATTTGTTTTTGAATATATATTTTTGAATATATATATATATATATATATATATATATATATATATATATATATATATATATATATATATATATATATACAAAAAATTTGCTACAACGAAATTATTTTTAATAAAATTAACTAAAACAAAAGAACTTGCTGGAAAAATTATATATATATATATATATATATATATATATATATATATATATATATATATATATATATATATATATATATATATATATATATATATATATATTAAATAGGTCCAATTTGCTAAAATGTAAAGGCCCGAACCACTGGCCCATGAAACTGAACCAACTGAAAATCGAACTGTTTTAATTCGGTTCAGTATTGTTCGATTTTCATAAAAAAATGGTTCAGTTATCGGTTTTTGAAATTACGGGTTTTAATTTTCCCAAAATTGGTCCGGTTTGAACCGAACTGATGCTCACCCATACTTCTATCTTCTCCTGTCTGTGTCAAATCATCTTTTCGGTTGTATCCTTCACCATAGACAACATCTTTAACCTTGGTGTCAAGGGCAAGTACATCGAATCGATCGACTGTCCTACACCGACAGTCTTCCCTGAACCAATTGTCTTATAGCGATTATGTCAACAAAATCTACATCTGACTTCATCCTTATCGTTATTGTAGTACAATATGCACCCATTTTGAAATTGATCAATCTTTTCGTATTCCAGCTAGAGCGATCTCACCATTCTCTAATTATGTAGGCAACTTCACATCTTCTAATAAGATCTCTATAATCAACTCTATCAGCTGATTGTAGCATTCTTATGACATATTAAAATTGAACTTAATACTTCCTAGTTTGTAACCACCTCCAATGGTGAATAATCATCACAACCAATGTATAAGGAAGTTCTTGCATTCTCCAACAACTCCATGAAAGCCGCAATATCGACATTCGGTGCCTCCTCCGTATCATGATTGTTCGGATTGAAACTATAACTGCTACCTCAAAAACCATGTTCAGAGTCCCATCATCGTAACCTCGCTCCGATGCTAAAGGCACGAGCTCTCCGTGTGAGGTCCACTGATAGTAATTCGAAGTGAATTCCTTCGAGTACATATGAAATATCACATCAACTTCTTCATGATATTTATGATTGCGACATTTGGCATACGGACACTTGATTTTGGTGGCGTCCTTGTACTGGAGAAACACCTTGGCGAATTAGAGGAATGCTTCTACCATTTGCATGAATTCTTTTCTCGCACCGCACATGTCCCTAGTACGACATTTGTATAATCCATGAACGATGCTGCATGTAGTAATTCATATCCATTTTTAGATACTTTTGAAATGATGCATACACATTATTCGATACTGATAGTACATAGAATATGCATAAAAATAGTTATTCAAGTATGAATGGATATCAATACAAGTACTTTAGGTTACATTTTCAAATTCTACAATACATGTTACAAGTGAATTTTTTAATCCCCATGCAATGGGTGGCTCAAAATAATAACCAAACTTCTACGAGCATAATTATAGAAAGACATATAGTTATGTAACAAGGAGTTTACGGTAATTTGTTGTTAGAATTGACTTGCAAGATGGAGACAAGTAGATATTCAAGGCAGAGAAAAATAATAATGTCGTACGAGTTAAAATTCTCGAAAAATGAAAGCACATAATTTACCTGCCCAAATTTTTTTCAAATTACGTTCGTCTTTCAAATTTTTTAATTTCTATGACAATATTATATTCCTCTGGCACGAACATCTACTTATCTCATTCTTGTAAGTCATTGGTAACAACAAAGTATTGTCAATACTTGTTAAATATGTATCCGTCTTGCTAAAAGTGCGCTTGTAGAAGTACACACTAGAAAAGAGTGTTGGGTCCACGTATTATCACTGCCAAGTGTAGGGGAGGTATATAAATAATGTAGTATATGTATCTGACTCTAAGATCGTGCCAATATACATGCATACAAGATGATGAAGTGACTCAAAATTTTTGTCAATTGTGTCAATATATACATAAAAAGTATATGTATCTGAGTCGTTTTCGATCATTAAATCCCAAACACTTAATTTACCCATGCAATGTGTGGCTCATAATAGCAACCAAACTTTACTACTTTCTTGCATATATTACATACAGTATCATAAGTTGTCATTAGATATGTGTAGTATCTATTGTTGAACAAAACTAGAAACACTACGATAATATGAAGCTAAGATAAGTAATCAATTGCATAGTATATAAGAGTGCTAGGTCATCGCATCGTCATTGCCAAGTGTAGGGGGAGGGATATCCACAGGGTCATTGCCAAGTCAAGGATACTACTTTTAGGATCTCTGCCACTGCTAAATTTTAGCTTTGCCTAGACAGGGCCATCATCGCCAATCAACAACTATTAGTATGGGATGTATAGTAGGTTCACCTTAAAATTTAGGAGATTTACCATTAGAAAGTGTCACGACCCGCACCCAGTGAAAGGGCACAAGAAGTAAAGTACGCCCAGCCTACGCCGAAGTGTCGGCGGTAGAACGCTGTCCTGAGTCACAATATCTAACACAGTCTAGGATATGCTCCGAATGGAGAATAAAATAATAAGTAACTCAATCACAACAACTAAGATGGAATAGAAGAAAGAATCTCAAGAGAGTCACAAATATAATAAAAGTCTAGGTGTAAACCACCAGAACAAATCTCAAGTACAACTCATAATGTCTCAAATAAAAAGACAATAAGATACTAAAGTCTCAGCTAGACTATGGGCAAGTCCTCAGCGACTGCTGGATCCTCCTGAGGGTCCACGTCACCAGTGTCATCTAAGCCAATGCCATAATAAGTAGGACAGTACTCTTCATCATCACCTGTAAAATTTTCAATATGTCCAATCAGGACGGAACGAGCACATATCTCTCACAACAGTTCATATCAGGGTTGGACATATAAAGCAAGCTATAGAAAATTATACATGAAACGTTGTAAAGAAAATCAACAAGAGAGAGAATATCAAGATGAGATATAAATATGATAAATAGTAAAATGTAACTATCTACGTGATTTAGAGCATAAATTGGTTATGTAAACAGGATTGGGTTGCACATGGATAAACTATGGAGTTGCACATGGATACCTACTGGGAATAATGATCACATAACCAACTATACTCTTTCTGCCCCCAATCAATACACAAGGATCAAGTCATGATATGTTATTGCACATGGATAACAACTACTTTATACATGGAGCTCATATGGTCATGAGTGTACATGAATAACACATGAGTGTACATGGATAAATACGAATACATGGAGTACATGATGAACACGATAAAGTAC
This sequence comes from Iris pallida, assembly GCA_029216955.1. NCBI lineage: Eukaryota > Viridiplantae > Streptophyta > Magnoliopsida > Asparagales > Iridaceae > Iris > Iris pallida. The sequence goes on from JANAVB010009799.1 coordinate 2,076,654, forward strand.
ATAAATATGATATACTCGATGTATTCGAGGGGATAACATCGCATGCAAAGATCCATAGGGTACTAATCCGTCTGAACATCGTGTCAGCATCAAGTATACTAGTCTATAACAAGAGAACATATCCAAACAAGTATGAAAAGATCAGAGAATGTACTCGCATGGCAAATCGAACTGCTGATGATAAAGTGTAGCTAAATCGGGACAATATAAACCTATTTAAAGTATGCACATGTCACAACCAAGTCTAAAATATCAAAGGAAATAGCTACAATGCAAGACTACATGCTTCTAGGTCCCTTTTGGTCAAAGTCAACCCTTGGTCAACTCTGGTCAAACCTGGTCAACGCTGGTCAAACCTGGTCAAACATTGGTCAACTAGTCCATCTACTAATTTCTAGATCATACACAAAATTCTAGGTCATTCGGAGTTCGTTTGAGTTGAATTGGATCAAGTTTGACCCAAAATTGACTTTTGTCAACTTGGTCAACTTGTCGGTCAACTCGACTAAACTAAGGTCTTTGGGTCGATCCTAATCTGTCCCAATACTCCAATGGTCACAAACACTAACCTACAATCACATAAAACTATAGTCTATCAACCACTATCATATATATATATATATATATATATATATATATATATATATATATATATATATATATATATATATATATATATATATATATAGACTTCTCTCTAAAAAAATAGACTTCTCTCTAAGCACATACATATATACATAACCATATATGAAAGAATGGTGGTGCGAAGAATATGGACTGTTATCAACTCCAGAATTCTGGAAATAACAGCCCCAAATCATTTTCCTACCCAAAAATATATTACACAAGTATTTATATATAAAACATACAATATATAAACTATATATATATATATATATATATATATATATATATATATATATATATATATATATATATATATATATAGGTTCGCTAGTATACGTATAGGTTCGCTAGTACCGGAAATAGATCGATCTCTCGATCCGAAGCGATACAAAAATTTGGAAAAACTAAACCCTCGCTCCAAAACAGCGCTTATATATATACATAACCATATTCATGAAATATATATATATATATATATTATATATATATATATATATATATATATATATATATAAAAAAAAAAAAAAATATATATATATATATATATATATATATATATATATATATATATATATATATATATATATAAAATACTTATACATAACCATATTCATGAAATATATATATAAGTATATATATATATAAGTATTAAATATATATATATATATATATATATACTTATATAGGCCTACAAAAAAAAAAAAAATATAGGCCTACAAGTAGAAAACTCATATATGCTTGAAAAGGGCAAATAATTAAGTAAAAATTCCGCGGATCACTTCCCGCAAGTTCTAAATATCATTTATGAACTAACAAATCAGAGAATACCGATTAAAAGTCAAAGGATCGAAAAAAAATCACATTTCTATTCAAAACTTTGAACCCGAAAAATCCAATTTCGACAAAACGACTCAAAATGCAAAATACACCAAATCAACCCGTGAAACTCGTCATACATGTTGGTCTCATCCTATGTGATGCGCTCGGGTACTCACGGGTTCGAAATCGTGTCCGTGTCGTGTCCGGAGAATGCGTATCGGAAAACCGATTTCGCGTGTCGAAGAGGGTGTTCTCGCTCGATTGCGCGTCACACGCGCGACGAGAAGCCTCGTGCTCGTGCACACGGCTAGGTAGGGTCATGGGGTAGGTCTAGGATACGTCGACATGACACGAAGTCGCAGCAACGCGACACAGCAGCTCGCGCAACTGCGTGTGGCCTGCGCGCACGCGCGCGTGCATGCTCGTGCATGCGGTTCGTCGCTCGTGGCTCGCGCGTCGGGCCACGCCACGACTCGGGATCGAGTCCCTGGATAGTCTAGGTATAGGGCTACGTGTTCCAACTCCGGGTACAGGTCCTCGACGCGCCGTGTTCGCGTACGAAGGCCATGTCAGCGGCAAATTTCAGCCCGAGTGCACAGTTCACCCGACCAGTGCACGCATGATTTTTTCGCATTCGCTCGATGAAACGTCGTGAAATTTTGCGGGTATGTGGCCAAAGGTTTCCCCTACGTGCTCATAAAATTTCACGCAAGGCGGAGCTCTGTGCGTCGAGTTATGATGCAAAGACTGCAAGGCGTGCACGGGACCGTGCACGGGATCTCGTGCACGCGTGTCCGTGTCCGTTCGGATGCCGAAATCATGTCGATTTCTGATCCGTCTTCACGAAAGTTGTTACAAATCATATAAGGAAGGATTTCGGGAAAACAAAATCAAAAATTAACACTTTTCAATTCTAAGTGGCATTTTGCCGAACACGTGCAACGTGAGACCGATACGTGTCCGATACCGCTATCAAACGAAGTCAAAACCAAACCAAACTTCAGGGACATGTCAATGGTACCTATATGAATGCAATTATGAAAGAAAATTCAGAATAACTATGGTAGAAAAGGGTTTACCTATTGAGTGTCGAAAACTCAATAAATGGAGTCCCTCGGTCGTCGTGTCGGTCGATTCCCCTCAAGCAATTGCCTCCGCCTCCTTGTCAGTAATATTCTAGCATATCCTCCTCTTCTAGACGAGTGCAACAGAGTTTGTTTGGGGAGAAACGGACTCCGGATGAAGAAAATAGGATTTCTGGAGGAGGAGATCTATTAGGGTTTCTCTTGGAGGCTACGTGCTTTCTCACAAAAGTGAAAAGAAGGGGGAAAGGCTTCTGCAGCTGGCCAGGGGGTAGGGGGTGTTAGGTTAGGGTTTGCACATGGGCCTAGGCTCTCTAATTGCTAACAAAGCCCAAGTCAAAAAGGCTTAAAAAGGCTTAATGCAAAAATGACTTAAAAATCATTTAAACCACTCAAAAAATAGAGATTAAATCTAAATAATTTTTAAAAACTAAAATGTGAATTTTAATTACATTATTAGGCTTCTAGTGAAGGTTGACTAAGGTCAAACTACTTATACTACCAAGTCACCAGTCTACAACCAATCAAATCACACTGCAATCAATCTAATTAATATATAGATAAAAATTCAAATAAAAATCATAAAAATTCAAATAATCACAATTACTAAAATACCTTTGAAATTGAAAAGTGAGTGTGACAAATCTACCCTCCTTAAAATAATTTTGTCCTCAAAATTAAGATGATCATACTCCTTCTAGGTCAAATCCCCAACAATCATGGTCTTAAGAAAACTTATCTAAATCATACAGTTGGAAAGATATCATACATGATTATGGCAGGTAATCAGTCTGGGGTCTCATCTAGCTACTATAGTCATACTAGATCAAAAGTAGTCATATGGTATCAAACATACAAACAATATGGTAGGGTACAGTAATCATCAAGATAGGATAAGGTATGGGTCAAGAACTCACCTCTACTAGGTCTGGTAGCTGGAACTCTCTCCCGGAGGTAGGCCTCGACTAGAGACACGTGTAGTAGGACAGTCTCGTACCTTGTGTGCAGCTGACCCACAAAATAGGTACAATCCTAGTCTCTTCCTATAGTCCTTCCATACATGTCCAAGCTTCTTACAGAAAGTACAGGTAGGCACCTACTCAACTGGCCTCTGCTAGACAGGAATCTGAACTGGATAGGCTGGTCTAGGCTGGAAGCCTGGGTACTCTTGAGGCTCTGGGTATAAACTGCTCATCGCTCTCTTGGAACTAGGCTCTCCCCTCGAATGCATGTAATCCCACAACAGTTGGATACTGAGACTCTGTTTTCTCATAAGCTCAGCCTGAAGTCTTTGTACCTCCCACACATCCTGAAGGAGTCTGTAAATATGAGCCCCATCAGGGATGGCATGGGGTACCACTCTAGGAGGCAAAGGGAGGCCCTCAGTCTCCGGCTGAACTGCAGCCCTCTCCTGAAAAATAGGAGATAGAGGAAAATTCTCCGACGAGGCTACTAACACCTCCTGAGCAATAAAAGGGGGAGATACAATCTCAGTCTCATCCGAAATTACAGCTGTGCACTGGAGACAGACTCTGGTCATGGGTGCCATTCTAGAAAAGATAAGGAAAAATAATAAATCATCGGGCTGTAAGGCAGTCTATCATCCTATATGAAAACTGGTGATTATAAAAAAAACAACTGAAATTAACTATAAAGCGTTACTATTCTAAAGATGATCAAAATTGAAAGTTTAAAGCACGACTTGTCAATAGCACTGAAATCCAAGCACACTATATATATCTATAAGAAAATTTAGTCTCGATATGATCTAAGTTGATCAATTCCAGGATGAATCGAGGGTTGGGCAAAATAGAGAACGAGGTCATTGAAGTCTGGGCACGAGTATCCAAGACTTGAAATCCATGTCACAATTGAATTAATTTAATTGAATTAATTCAATTGAATAAGGTTCCAAACATTGGATGATAAGGAGAATAACCAAGTCGACTGGTCGCGATCAAGGGTTTAGAATTCAACACTATTGAAATCCTAAGGGATACTGCGAGGATATAGAAATAAGTCAATTTTCTCCTTTTGATAAGGAAGCTAAATGTGATACCTTGGGTTGACCTATTAAGTACAGTGCCTTGTCTTTCTGAAATATGTGAAAGACAAAAGCAAAAAGAGTTCAAACAAGATACAAGAGTCAAGGGAGGAAGGTGGATTAAAATAAGGGAAAGGAAATTTAAATCGAAGCTCAAAATAAGATTATCAAGGGTCGTCCCAAGAATCTCTCATAAAATTCTAATTGTGATTGAGTATCCTCTCATTCTAACACCTTACTTTCTATATTCTATAGCAGGCTCGTAGCAGTACAACTAAGTCGTTGTGCTAAGTAGATATCGTACTAATGCGAATCTCGACCTGCATGGACCGGAGAGATAAAATCGTGTCTCCATAACTATCTTGAAGACATATCAAACAAGGAATCAATTACTGAAAAAGAAGCAAAATTATCAAAGGAGGACAGTTGTTTTCAAAATGAGACAATTAACAGCAAAAATTTGATAAGAGTTTTCCTAATGTGATTGAGTACCTAAACTTATATCTTATATCCTACTGCAGACTATAATGATACTCTAATTCGAGTACCACTACGAAATCATACTAGTTGTGATTATCGACCTGCATGGGCCACCACTAAAAACGTGTCACGACCCACACCCAATGAAAGGGCACGAAAAGTGAAGTATGCCCAGCCTACGCCGCAGTGTTGGCGGTAGAACGCTGTCCTGAGTCACAATATCTAACACAGTCTAGGATATGCTCCGAATGGAGAATAAAATAATAAGTAACTTAATCACAACAACTAAGATGGAATAGAAGAAAGAATCTCAAGAAAGTCACAGATATAATAAAAGTCTAGGTGTAAACCACCAGAACAAATCTCAAGTACAACTCATAATGTCTCAAATAAAAAGACAATAAGATACTAAAGTCTCAGCTAGACTATGGGCAAGTCTTCAGCGACTGCTGGATCCTCCTGAGGGTCCACGTCACCAGTGTCATCTAAGCCAATGCCATAATAAGTAGGGCAGTACTCCTCATCATCACCTGTAAAATTTTCAACATGTCCAATCAGGACGGAACGAGCACATATCTCTCACAACAGTTAATATCAGGGTTGGACATATAAAGCAAGATATAGAAAATTATATATGAAACGCTGTAAAGAAAATCAACAAGAGAGAGAATATCAAGATGAGATATAAATATGATAAATAGAGAAATGTAACTATCTACGTGATTTAGAGCATAAATTGGTTATGTAAACAGGATTGGGTTGCACATGGATAAACTATGGAGTTGCACATGGATACCTACTGGGGATAATGATCACATAACCAACTACACACTTCCTGCTAGGGGTGAGCATTCGGTTTATTCGGTTCAAACCGAACCGAATAACCGGAAACCGAATTGGACCGAAAACCGAATAAGCAAAACCGAAACCGAACCGAATTGATTCATAACCGAATCAAACCGAACCGAATTAAATCGGTTCGGTTTTCGGTTTATTCGGTTTATTCAATTTTTTGGGTTATTTGCAATTTTTTTGTTAATATATATAGTAACTAAATATACCTAAATTTATTTAGTATATACCTATAGTATATACATATGTATATTCGGTATATACCTATATATATTAATACATGTGTATATATATATATATATATATATATATATATATATATATATATATATATATATATATAACTAATTTTTCTTATTCGGTTTCGATTTTAGACCGAAACCGAAATCCAAAACCGAAACCGAAACCGAAACCGAAACCGAATAAGAAAATTTAGTATTTTCAAAACCAAAACCGAACCGAATTTTTTAAACCGAACCGAATCTCTTATTCGGTTCGGTTCGGTTCGGTTTTTGGTCCAAAACCGAATAATGCTCACCCCTACTTCCCACCCCCAATCAATACACAAGGATCAAGTCATGATATGTTATTGCACATGGATAACAACTACTTTATACATGGAGCTTATATGGTCATGAGTGTACATGAATAACACATGAGTGTACATGGATAAATATGAATACCTGTAGTACATAATAAACACGATAAAGTACATGAACATGATATACTCGATGTATCCAAGGGGATAATATCGCATGAAAAGATTCATAGGGTACTAATCCGTGTGAACATCGTGTCAGCATCAAGTATACTAGTCTATAACAAGAGAACATATCCAAACAAGTATGAAAAGATCAGAGAATGTACTCGCCTGGCAAACCGAACTGCTGATGATGAAGTGTAGCTAAATCGGGACAATATAAACCTATTTAAAGTATACACATGTCACAACCAAGTCTAAAATATCAAAGGAAATAGATATAATGCAAGACTACATGCTTCTAGGTCCCTTTTGGTCAAAGTTAACCCTTGGTCAACTCTGGTCAAACCTGGTCAAACATTGGTCAACTAGTCCGTCTACTAATTTCTAGATCATACACAAAATTCTAGGTCATTCGGAGTTCGTTTGAGTTGAATTGGATCAAGTTTGACCCAAAGTTGACTTTTGTCAACTTGGTTAACTTGTCGGTCAACTCGACTAAACTAAGGTCTTTGGGTCGATCCTAATATGTCCCAATACTCCAATGGTCACAAACACTAACCTACAATCACATAAAACTATAGTCTATCAACCACTAACATATATATATATATATATATAAAATATATATATAAATATATATATATATATATATATATATATATATATATATATATATATATATATATATATATATATATATATATATAGACTTCTCTCTAAGCACATACATATATACATAACCCATATATGAAAGAATGGCGGTGCGAAGAATACGGACTGTTATCAACTCCAGAATTCTGGAAATAACAGCCCCAAATCATTTTCCTACCCAAAAATATATTACACAAGTATTTATGTATACAACATACAATATATATATATATATATATATATATATATATATATATATATATATATATATATATATATATATATATATGTTCTCTAGTACCGGAAATAGATCGATCTCTCGATCCGAAGCGATACAAAAATCTGGAAAAACTGAACCCTCGCTCCAAAACAGCGCTTATATATATATATATATATATATATATATATATATATATATATATATATATATATATATACATAAAAAAAAATATATATATATATATATACATAACCATATTCATGAAAAAAAAATATTTTTTTTTAAGAAAAATATATATATATTTTCATGAATATAGTTATGTGTATATATATATATATATATATATATATATATATATATATATATATATATATATATATATATATTAAAAATATATATATATATATAAATAAAAAAATAAAAAATATATATATAGGCCTACAAGTAGAAAACTCATATATGCTTGAAAAGGGCAAATAATCAAGTAAAATTTTTGCGGATCACTTCCCGCAAGTTCTAGATATCATTTATGAACTAACAAATCAGAGAATACCGATTAAAAGTCAAAGGATCGAAAAATCACATTTCTATTCAAAACTTTGAACACGAAAAATCCAATTTCGACAAAACGACTAAAAACGCAAAATATACCAAATCAACCCGCGAAACTCGGCATACACGTTGGTCTCAACCTACGTGATGCGCTCGAGTACTCACAGGTCCGAAATCATGTCCGTGTTATGTCCGGAGAATGCGTATCGGAAAACCGATTTTGCGTGTCGAAAAGGGTGTTCTCGCTCGATTGTGCGTCACACGCACGACGAGAAGGCTCGTGCTCGTGCACACGGCTAGGTAGGGTCACAGGGTAGGTCTAGGACATGTCGACACGACACGAAGTCATAGCGACACGACACAGCAGCTCCCGCAACAGCGTGTGGCCTGCGCGCGCGCGCTCGCGTGCGTGCATGCTCATGCATGCGGTTCGTCGCTCGTGGCTCGCGCGTCGGGCCACGCCACGACTCGGGATCGAGTCCCTGGGTAATCTAGGTATAGTGGTACGTGTTCCAACTTCTGGTATGGGTCCTCGATGCACCGTGTTCGCGTACGAAGGCCGTGTCAGCAGCGAATTTCAGCCCGAGTGCATAGTTCAGCCGACCAGTGCACGCGCGATTTCTCCGCGCTCGCTCGACGAAACGTCGTGAAATTTTACGGGCATGTGGGCAGAGGTTGCCGCTATGTGCTCATAAAATTTCATGCAAGACGGAGCTTTGTGCGTCGAGTTATGACGCACAGACTGCAGGACGTGCACGGGTTCTCGTGCACACGTGTCCGTGTCCGTTCGGATGCCGAAATCGTGTCGATTTCCGATCCGTCTTCACGAAAGTTGTTACAAATCATATAAGGAAGGATTTCGCAAAATCAAAATAAAAAATTAACACTTTTCAATTCTAAGTGGCATTTTGCCGAACACGTGCAACGTGAGACCGATACGTGTCCGATACCGCTATCAAACGAAGTCAAAACCAAACCAAACTTCTGGGATATGTCAAGGGTACCTATATGGATGCAATTATGAAAGAAAATTCAGAATAGCTATGGTAGAAAAGGCTTTACCTATTGAGTGTCAAAAACTCAATAAATGGAGTCCCTCGGTCGTCGTGTCGGTCGATTCCCCTCAAGCAATTGCCTCTGCCTCCTCGTTAGTAATACTCCAGCAGATCCTCCTCTTCTAGAAGAGTGCAATGGAGTTCGTTTGGGGAGAAACGGACTCCGGATGAAGAAAATAGGATTTGTGGAGGAGGAGATCTATTAGGGTTTCACTTGGAGGCTACGTGCTTTCTCACAAAAGTAAAAAGAAGGGGGAAAGGCTACTGTGGCTGGCCAGGGGGTAGGGGGTGTTAGGTTAGGGTTTGCACATGGGCCTAGGCTCTCTAATTGCTAACAAAGCCCAAGTCAAAAAGGATTAAAAAGGCTTAATGCAAAAATGACTTAAAAATCATTTAAACCACTCCAAAAATAGAGATTAAATCTAAATAATTTTTAAAAACCAAAATGTGAATTTTAATTACATTATTAGGCTTCTAGTGAAGGTTAACTAAGGTCAAACTACTTATACTACCAAGTCACCAGTCTACAACCAATCAAATCACACTGCAATCAATCTAATTAATAAATAGATAAAAATTCAAATAAAAATCATAAAAATTCAAATAATCACAATTACTAAAATACCTTTGAAATTGAAAAGTGAGTGCGACAGAAAGGTATTTGGAAATGTATACCTAATATTTTTATGCGTATAAATAACTATATCCATAACCCAGATTGACAAGTCCTTATTCCAAATTTGTATGGTAACTTTTACCTAGACCTATACGATCAATTAACCATTTTAATTAAATTTGGCTTTATAATTTTAGCAACTTTAGGGCCTAGGTCATGTGTCTCATAATTCAATCGGGACTGTCTCAAATAAGGATCGTAATAGAACAGATAAATAATGAACTCAATTGTCCTAGCTATTACTACAAAATAAGTGCAAACAATAGCATTTGACTCTCATGGCAAGTTTAACACATTGTTGCCTCGTGCCAGCTCATGTTGCATAATCACTTTCCTTATATGTTCATTATTACTCCATGAACCAATGGCACCATGCATGATTTCACAAGGAATATCAACCAATTTATAATAAAAACACATCTATACTTAATAAGATTCAAGTTTTCAACAACATTGCACTCACCCAACACATCTACAAAAAAAAAATTCCCACCCAAATAAACACAACGACAAAGAAATAGACATTTATTAGCATAGGTAGGTTAAACTTGCCGATCTTCCTCTAATAGATTGCTACCTTGACCAAGCCAAGTGCTACAGTATAATTGTTCACTGTTTCTTTAGACACTCTGCTTGATGACACTTCTAATCGGAAAGCTAGTCATCGATTTTATTATAGAATACCAAAATGTGAGCACAACCATTCAAATACTCTTATTCTACCATCTCCCGTGATTAATTTCTATTCATAGAACTAATAGCATAAGTACTGTGTGAGGCTTCATGCTTTATTTGGAAATGCCTTAACGACCTCGAATGGTAGTCCTATTAACTGAACAACCGCCAATAGGTAAATCCCAACTCACCAAGTACTTAAGTTTATTGAAAATCGAAGGACAAATTCTAGGATAGATATTTATATAGTTTTAGAAATTGTAATATTAAATATTAATCATTAATTAACATCCAGGAAACTAAAGGGAATTTTTACAACAAAATCTGAGACGGGGTTTCAAAAGACATATTTATAATGAGCAATGTTATATACTTATGTAAAAAGAAAATGTAGTGGGTTGCAATTATAATAGCAATCTTCTATTATATTTGGAATCAAGCGTAAGCATATCTATATTCAACTTATGTACTACAATCTCCAGCTTAAACCATTGAATTTTACCACTTAGTAAATGAAATTACTTGTCTAAAGGGGAAAAACATGATAAAACTTACACTTCCCGTATTAAACATACACCAAAAAAAAAGAAAATCTTGAATCAAACTAATATTTTCCTCCACAGTCAAAATGTTATATTCTTTTGGACAAAGCTAGCCAAAATTCCAGAAAAAACCATGTCTTCTACACGTTGCCACTTCCTGTGAGATGTATATTTTCTCATGTAACACAAGTGAAGGTATTAAACACATAGAGAACTTAACATGAGAAATGTATTAGGGATGGGTTTTCCTCCACAGTCAAGTAAAGATATCAATCAGAAAATAGGCCTAAGAATAATGGAAGAGCAAGTAACCCCCTTGGTACTGATTAGAAGTCCTTTGCCTATAATTTGTCCTATACTAACACTTATAATAGGAGCAATTAGGGATATGGTTACCGACGAGGGGGGTAACTGATCGGAGGTGGCCTCAGGTGTAATGCCCCGGCCCACTCAGCTCAATCGGAGGAATCTAAACGCCAATGACATTCGAACTTAGCCATGCAACGGCTACTCGAAGACCCGCCTGGTCGAGGCAACTCCTCGCTCAGGTGGGTGGCTTCGGTGAACTTGCCTCAGCTTGGCCTTCACATTAATAAAACAAAAGTTTTCAAATGCACAAGTAGGCTTAATAATAAAAGAGGCGAATCCATATAACTAAGGGAATAATCCTAAGTCGGGTCGGATTGAGTTAGAATATGAAAATGTTCCATTGTCGGCTTAGGAGTACCGTACGTCGTGCTTTCAAAATGACACTCGATTCTTCATCCCGTGTCTTAGGAGAAGAAAAGTTGGTCTAAATTGTCACAAAGCTATAAACTTAGTCTAAATCATAGGTGTCACACGTATAGATGCTTGATAAAGCAAGCACGGTCCCATCGTCCAAGGCTTGGCATAGCCTTTGCTCGTCCCACGGGTTAAGTTGTATCACACAGCTTGTGGTATAAGTCTAGGCATCCAAAGAACTTGGTTGTTCAAGTCAAACGTGTGCACGACACGTTTCCATGATGCGAGACTTGACATAGCCTTTGCTCGTTAAGTTGTTGCACGACCAAGTTAGGCAAAGTTATGCTGGGCTATCGAAGTCATAGCAAGTACTGTCCTATATTTTCTGCGGTTGTCAAGTCACATAGTCCCACAATCTTAAGGCTCATCATATAAAGTATGACTTGGGCGATAATGTCGCATAGAACACAAGTCAGTCTAAGGCACGAGCTATGGTCGGTTCAAGGATAAGTATGCCACAGTCTATGGGTCACGAAAGAAACACGTTTATTCAGGTCTATTTGGAAGGCTATGCAATAGCCGTTCCCCGTGTTTCAAAGAATAGAAAAGTTTACGCGACCGTTTGTCACCGAGACTGGTCCCGTGGCTTGGGAGTGTCGCATGAAGAATGAAAAGTATGGACTTGGATAAAGAAGTTTAAAGAAGAGAAAGAAAGTTGTATCATCTGCAGGCCATGCATTTACGTCGAGTCTATAAGTTGTCGTAGGTGCATGGTCACGGACAACTTGTCGACAAGGTATAATCTTCCTCAACATGATCGTCGGGGCCACGGGATCATGTCGTTCCTGGGGAAAGCGAGTTGGCTAAAGTATGATGCTAGATGAATCGCATAAAAATTTGGAGCTTCCACGGGCTAGCTACCCATTGGATGATCGTCGTCTATCCTCAGTCAAGTATCAAATAACTTGACATTGTTAGTGACCTTTCATATAGATAAGTTGCTGTACTAAGAGGCAATGCAACATGCACGGCATCGTTCGAATCAGAGATAGCGTAAGCACGGCACAACTTGAGTTAAGAAGGTGTGCACGGTTGCAACACCATTATAGAGCCTAAAATTTGGCTATAGCAAAGACACGTGCTTCGGTACGAGATACGGTGTAGAGTATTAAGTCGTTGGCATAGAGTTGCATAAGTCGGACTTGAGTCATTTCGAGTTAAGTCAAAAAGGGCCGTAAGGCATATTTGGTTAAGTCATACTAAGTTGCGAGGTACGGCTTCGATGTTGAAGCACGAACCAAGTCGATGCACGAATCATATTGTTACGTCCCAAAGTATGGGTCATAAGGCAAGCACAAGTCGACACATTGATGTTGCAAGCACGAGAATGGTTTAGAGGCAAGGATAAGGAAGTTATCAGTACGATAACACGATGACGGTCTAGAGACACAAATAGACCAAGAGTCTTTGTCCTAAAATCGATCCTAAGGCAAGAATAGAAAGACAAACATAAGGGATTATGTTGCACAAAGTAAATAAACGTGTTGGTTTTGTATGGGTGGGCGAGGAGCTCACCCCACCAGTACAGTTGAGTACTGACACCTACATAGTGTTTATGTACAGGCACAGGTAGAAGCTTGTTGGCACGGAGCTCATTTGGATGCGTCGAGGCACGGAGTTCCTTGACGTTTCGAGGCGTGCGACCGCTTGGAGTTAGAACTTATACGGGACATAATGTATCGACATCGCCTATCTGAAGCATTCGCTGGCTCGTTGATTTGTATTGAGAGATGAGAGTGAGCTGAGTGACTTGTAATCAGAGTGAAAAGTGAGCTTGAGTGAATGTAATCTTGGCTACGCGTCTTTGTAATCTTATATTCATTATCAATAAAGACTCTAATTTTGTTTTAATGCTTGTGTTGCCTTGTATATTCAATGTTTCTGCTGGGACTTCTGTGCGACGACCTCGTCACAAGATGTTGTAATCGACCGTTTCGAAACTGTCTTACACGGGCGTAAACTAGGCTCGTGTGGCATCACGCCTTAGCGAGGACGATCGGTCCTACGGGACCGGGGCGTGACATAATGGTATCAGAGTACGACTTTATGTCCTTTGATTTCGATTAAATTCTTTAATTTTGATGATGTTTCACAAACTCTGATGTTTCGAAATCGATATTATTTGTACACACTCTCTCAAATGTGCCACGGGATATCCATACAATAAGTCTATATATTTTGAAAAGTATCACGAAAGAAAATTTGTTGAACAAAAGTTAACTTCAAATAAGCACGGTTGGCTAAGTCGGGATGGGCATATACACCAAGAATTATGTTAACCTTAGAAAAAGTCATGTGCGAAACTCAAATTGTTTCAAATGGGTTAAAATTGACTTGACTTTAGAATATAGGATGATTGTCAATAGGGTTGCCATCAGACGATGATATCGTAATGCGATATAGATGAGCGTGCTTGGATTTTGAGGAATAATGCGAACGGAGATTCGAAATAATCAATTATGAATCGAATGATGGTTTTAAGGATTTATCGAATGACTTCAACCCTGAGTGGTGTTTGGGATAGCCTCGGAGATGTCGATCGATTGAGAATACGGGGTGCCAATGAGTCTATCAGTAAGTGTCGCAGTACGCAAAGCCTTAGAAAGTGTGTTTCAAAGTTAGTCATGACTTGATAGCTAGCATAAAATTGATTTGAACGAATTAGAAATGACGCGCATGAGATTAGGATTGTGTAAGTATGAAATACAAGAATGATTGAGTAGGAAAAATTAAATCGATGAAAAGTTAAGATATACGAATAGATGACTCGATCAAGGAAATCGATATGAATCGTATACGAAAAGTTAGCACGATTGGATGATAGCATGCACAAAAATGATTCAAATATTTGAGAATGATTCTAAGGATTTGAATAGATGTTGCTCGATGATTTGAGTTAGCATAGATCAATAATTTTTTTGAAAAAATATGTTGCTCGATGACTAAAGATAGACAGATGAACATACGTGATTTTGAGTTAAACGAATTGATCATGTAACTAGTTCGGGGGATAATAATCGAACTTGATCTTGAATGTCGAGAAGATTATCCAGTTCGGACGATAGCATCAGTTGCATGATTCGAAATTCGTTACAAATAAAGATCGTCAGGTTACGTATATCATCGATGGTATTGAGGCGTATCAAAAATCGATATGCGGTAACTCGAGGGTACTCTGATTCGAGGAATGACGATCGTGTAAAGTGTTATTATTTTAATGGATGCTATACTTAGGATTTTGATTGGAATGAATGCTTGGATGAAAATGATCGTATCTTGATTTCTTTGACGATAACCACAACGTCGAAATTCTTGTCTTGCACGAGCGCAACTCTAGTCTCACACATGCATCATGCTGGACTTGGGGCGATCGTTCCGTATGAGCGCTGACATAGTGATTCATGTTCAGCGGGAATGATCAAACTCGGGAGATCAAGGCATGGCAAATTAGAATGCTTCGACTTGTGGTTTGATGCAAAGGTGAATTCGAGGATTGTTCGGATTGGTGATTGACGATTAAGTGAACTTGAGGATTGAGTAGATCCAATCTGCGTATCGAGAATAAATTAGTCTAGACTCAATACAAGAGTTACACCTCGATGAGAATGATTATCCTGTGGGAGCGTTGGTATGGTGATTTCATGTCTACCGTAGATAATCAGACTTGCGTGAGATTGGGGCGTGACATATTATTATGCTAGACGACCTTGTGATCAAATACGTAAATTGTGATAAACGACTTAGAAAATATGGAATGAGAATTATGGTTTAGCGACGAATCGTGTCGTATCATGCTTGACTTGGAAAGGATGGATAGGTGGATTATATCAAACGTGTTCAAAGAGATAGACTATATGAATTCTTTGTTGGATGAACGATATTGATATATCGAGGAATTGGTTGAACATGATTTACCATAGGATGGTTTTGCTGAACGACTCAGACCCCTTGTACTAAGTATTGTAAGTGCGAATAAGAGAAATACATGCTCGATGTTTAGAAATCTGAGTGATGCGTGCTTGGGTAGAAAACCTGTATTATCAACTTTGATATAACCTTAGGATTGGGGTCAGTGTTAATATTATTATTGGAGAACTATGATTCCAATACTGATACTGACTTTAGCCTGGGAAGATGGCCTAACAGGTTAGGCAAAACGTCCATGTTTCGAGAGGTAACTTCGATGCGATTGATCTTGAGGATTGATAGGATTGGAGAACAGTATTGATGGATAGAATGATTCATAGGTATGGAAACCCCACTCACGAGGCTCGACTGAAATGCATATATTTCAGGGATGCCTAAATATATGTACGATCCGACTCAAGTAAAAATGACAGATTCTCTATCACGAGACTTGGCTGACATGCATTTATTTCGAGTATGCCTGAAATATATGCACGATCCAACTAAGTGATATGTTGAATTCAAATGAGACTGTAGAAACTGAGAGTAACTGAATGTTGAATCAAGTTATAAGTCGAAAAGTGTACTCAGTTAGTTTCGAGGACGAAACTTTTTCTGAGTGGTACATAATGTAATATCCCGTCCCGCTCAGCTCAATTAGAGGAATCAAAATGCCAATGGCGTTCGGACTTAGCCATGCAACGGCTACTCGAAGACCCACTCGGTCGAGGCGACTCCTCGCTCAGATGGGTAGCTTCGGTAAACTTGTCTCAGCTTGGCCTTCACATTAATAAAATAAAAGTTTTCAAATGCATAAGTAGGCTTGATAATAAAAGAGACAAATCCATATAGCTAAGGAAATAATTCCAAGTCAGGTCGGATTGATTTAGAATATGGAAAGGTCCCACAGTCGGCTTAGAAGTATCTCACGTCGTGCTTTCAAAATGACGCTCGATCCTTCGTCCTGTGGCTTGAAAGAAGGAAAGTTGGTCTAAATTGCCACAAAGCTATAAACTTAGCCTAAGTCATAGGCATCACATGTATAGATGCTTGATAAAGCAAGCACGGTCCCATCGTCCAAGGCTTGGCATAGCCTTTGCTCGTCCCACGGGTTAACTTGTATCGCACGTCTTGTGGCATAAGTCTAGGCATCCAAAGAACTTGGTTGTTCAAGTCGAACGCATGCACGACACGTTCCCACGATGGAGGCTTGACATTGTTCGATATAACAAAAGGTTGAACGAACTTTTTGTATATTGAACGTAAAAAAGAGTACAATCGATTCTTATGCAAAGAAATCTAAGTACAAAAGTTTCTGGAAAAGTGTGACGGTGGAGATCGAGCACTGCAGCGACTCCTTTACTCCATTGACGATCTGATGATGATATGAGACTTGCTCTGACTTTCTGGTGCCTCGATGGAACACTAGGGTTGCCGATCAGGAGGATGCTGAAGTTAAAATTTTTGATAATTCTGTGGATCTTTTTCTCCTTGTCGTTCATGTTGTTGGGGAAAAACCTCTCCTATTTATAGGAGAGAGGGGCACATATGCGATGTGCATTAGAGTTTCGAGATATGAAGGAATCTACCGTCCTTACACGGTGCGGGCTTCTGTGGCGTTGACACGTGACGGGTGTTGAGATTTTTCTCAAACGAGATCTTTGGTGGTTATCAAAATAAACGAATGAGGTGACACATGGCGTGTGCCGATTTGCTTATTCGGATGTAGCCGAGCAAATCTTAGGATTTTATCTCAGATTTGGATTCTGTGTAATCTTCGTCCGAGATTTAAATCAATCTGATAAGATATTTCCATTTATCAAGTTGATCAATCCCAATCCTATCTTTGAGAGAGGTGGTTTAAGCAAACTGATTGGGTAGGACCATGCCGTCTGTGCTTCAGGCAAGGCTAGCTGCACTTCTGGGACGACGATTAGACTATGCTTCTGGAGATGACGGAGCCTCTGTGCTTTAGGGTGACAACTGGACTAGGTTTCGAAGACAATGGGGCCTATGTGCTTTTAGGGGCAACGAGTAGGCTGTGTTTCAGGTAAAGTCACTGTGCTTTAGGACGACGAGTAGGCTGGGCCTTCAGATAGACCATTTTACTGTACTTTAGAGTAGCAGTCGGGCTTGTGTTGGAGGAAAACGATGTCTCTCAAGTCTTTTCTGAGAAAAGGGGCCGTTGAGCTGGCCGAGTACTTGGATCAAAGCAGCTGTCTGCACTTCTGAGAGGGATATGTACTCTCTGTGCCTTGGAGACAAAGGAATACAGTGGGTGCCTGCGCCTCCGGTTGGAGACAACTTGGCTTCTAAGTCTTATTTTCAGGAGAAGTAAATGACTACCCTTGAATGCAAACTCCTTCTTAATTGCCACCGTTAATTGGGGAATTCCAAGGAGCATTTGAACAGTTTGGAGACTCAATTGAATGGGCCTATTAATGGAGACCCATTATGCCGAGTCCTAGGCTCATCCCATTAATGAGGGAATTTTGACCGTCGGCCAAGTGACCTATAGTTTGGACCACTCCCGGTCCTATAAAAGGGGAAGTGTTCCTCTGAAGAGTCACTATCTTTTTCCTGGCACCCTTCACCACCATGTTTGATCCAAACTTAGCTTCAGACGGCCGCTGGCCTTACATAAGTCAGCTGTTGGTTGGGGCTTCTCTCGTTCGAAGGGGCCATGTTCTTGTAGAAGAACTCTTTGTAGAAGGAGCCGTCACCTCTCTTGAGAAGTATCCAAGTATCCTCTCTAAGGAGTTTGACTCTGGGCAACGTCTTGGAGGTCTTGGAGGTCCAAGCTACGGGGTTTAGATTGGTTGCCCATCCGATGAGCAGTTGGCCGTGCTCTGCCCCGCTCATTGAGGGCTGCGGGGCTTCGCCGTGTTGTGTTCTGGGTCTTCCACTACTTCTGTATATATTGGAGCCCCAACTTCTCTCAGCGGTAAGATGATTTGCTCTGACGATATTATGAGTCAGCGGGGAGGAGACTTTGATAGAGACTGTATACACCTCCTATGGTCTTTCTGCCCATGTTGATCACACTGTGGAGGCTGCCCGATGAAAATGAACCTTCTCGTGGATCTATAGGAGTTTCTATTCCCACTTATGTAGCAGAGACTTTGTAATTGATCCCAGTAATTAGGATTCAGGAAGTTTTCCTCTTCTGTAACTGTGACAAGTCTGTGATAGACCTTTGTAGCCATGATTAATGAAAAGAGTCTTTTCTGAACTTCATTCTGAGAATGTCTCTGTCTTTGGTTGGTCTGTGCGTCTGATCGCCTGCGCTTGTATGAAGCTGGGGGGTAACAAGGATACCCGCCTGTGCCTATGGATTCTGTATTTTTTATGCTTCTACAATACCCCCTTCAAAGTGTTCTGAACTTGAGTCAAGCTCGGGATACTTTAAACAGAAGTATGACATGTGTTCCTTTGTAGGCGTGCTGCATATCATGTCTTTTGCCAGGGTGGCATCATGCCTAGGCTTCGACATTAAATATATTAAGCCGTCTCCTCCTTAAGCATGATCATGACTCATCGTTTCTAGAGAACATTCATCATGACAACCCACGACGTCCGAGGCATTTTGTCTTCTCTTGTCGACGTGGCTATTCCTATAAGTAGGAATATTGGGGGAAGGAGAGATCTTTCTGTCTTCACCTATTCCTCAGAACTTTATGTCAGAGTTTCTTCTACTTTCGATCCCTAGCTTTTCCTGCCATAGCCCCCAATAAATCAAGAACTCTGGAAACACCTCCGGCTAACTCCAATAAAACTCATGGTGAGGCGGTTAGTCCTCATCAGCCTTGAATGCCTACAATGGCTAGTCCTCAAATAGCCATAGAACTGGCGAGGCCATCTAGGGCGTCCATCGTATGAAGATCTGGAGAAGGAACGACGAGCAGTCGTCAGGTCCAAGGCAAACAGTTGGCCTCTAAGGCCATCGTTGTCGAACGACCTCCCGTCGAAGGGAAAGTGTGGCCTCCTGTTGTCGGTAAGCACCTGATCCCGATTCTCGATTTACTGTTACATGTGAATGGCTTCCTTTCGGCCATGCCATTTCGAAACGACGTTGACGTTCTTGACTTTTTTCGACGTTGTTTTAAAAATGCGCCTACATTGCATTTGCTTCGTCGCTTAAATGTTTAGCTAGCGTGCGACCCTCACTTCTTATTTTTTTGACATCCATTATACAATTTTCGTGTCTTCATCTCTTTTCGGGGACATCCTCTTGGCCCTAGCCGTCAATAGTGAAGGCAACGGTGCCAGGGAGGCACTTGCTAAGTCCACTGTGCAGCAACTCGCCTCAGATCAATCAAGGGCTCGTCTGGTCATGATTCGGGAGCAGGGGCTCACCTATTTCCGTCACATGATGAACCGAAGCCGATTGTCAGGTCCTCGTGATGTTGCCGAGATGCTGAAGCCTCGCTTCCTTTTTGGTGACGAGTTAGAGCTACAGGACTCGATGGTCTTGGAAATAACCGAGAATTGGTATTTCGAGAATGACGGTGGCACTCCTTTGTTCGTGCCTTCTGTCTCTCGTCATCTCCCGCTTTCAGCCTTCTCTTGCCTGTCTGAAGCACGTAGCATGTATTGGGATTTGACCCCAGAGTGTAAGGACCTATTGATTGGTCGCATCGAGGGGGAGGTATGCTCTGACCCGAAGTACTGCTTCCGGGCCATGCCCGAGGGGCCGTCTACTACGCTGCATGTCCTGCTCCCTGTTCATGTATCAGATGTGTTCGCGGCTGAGGTGCATCCCCATCATGCCTCTCTTTTTACCAACATACTATTATTTTCCTGCTGTTCTTATCCGAAGGGTGGCCTTCATGTCAACGGCTGGATCCATCCTGAGTTGGAGTGGAAGGCATTGTCTCTTTGGGTGGTAAAAAAGTTTAAGGGGGACCTGAAGAATGGTGTATTCACCGTTGCATTAAGGCCACCATGTACGGGATCGCTGTCAATCGTGCTCTTTTCCTTGCCCTACTGGTGATGTTCAACTATCACACAGGGACGTTTTTTACCCCTTACGGAGAATTAGGCCTGGCTCTTCACGAGATGTGTGCCATCTCAAAGTTACCATGGGGGAGTCAACCTTACGAGGAGTATACTCCCTATAAAGAGGAGTTTCTCGCCATGGAGACCAAGTATCCTGCCATGATAGATGTATGCAAGGAGCTGTTCTGCTACTACCAAGTGTACAGACACCAGGACAAGGCACAGGACCCACCTCATATCCATGCTTGGGTTAACTATATTTTTATCTGGCTTCCATCAATGCCGGGGCTACCTTACTATACCGTGCGTCCAGCATATACTGCTGACGAGGTGGATGACATGATGAGTGCTACTGGGGTATTAGTTCCGTCCGTGGATGCTGAGGGTAATCCCAATTCTGACATTCACAGCTTCTTCAGCCAAAATTTGGTCCCGGTGAGCCCTAAAGCGACCTTGGCAGCCTTCTTGATGGTGTGGCTGCAGAAGGCCGTAGTGTCGGAGGGTTCTGGGCCTGCTGGCCGGATCAGCCAGGACCTGATCTTACCCGTTGTGAAGCTTGCTATCGAGCCACCTTTGTCGTTGTTACCGGCGATGGTGTGTAACGTCCTGCGCGGCCTACGGAAGTTTTCTAGAAAATCTTTGATTGCGGTAGAAGCGATTAGGATTTCCCGTCAGTCGAGCTCCCCTATCGTTACCTGATGGGTTGGTTAGCTCTGCACTACCCCGGTCTGATAAATTCCAGCACCATCTTGGGATACGAGGCGGGAGATACGACCCTGCAAAATTACGAGAATGCGGTGTGGGTTCCCCAGGACCTTTCAACTTGTCGGTGGATGCTGGGTCGATTGGGAGAGTATGCTATCTACAGGGTTGCACCATCCTACAATAGCTTTTGTTCAGATGAGGGGTTGGTGGACGAGAACCTGACCTCAGGGGCGTTCTTCTAGTTGCAATCCATTCGTCCTTCCCACCTGGTATACCGGAATCAAAATCGGGTGTTCTTGGAGCCTTATTTGCCCAGTCGCTTCGCTCGCCAATTTGTCTATAGCCAAACGGTGATGGGTAATCCGAGCGTCTGTCTTGGCTATGAAAGTGGTCTTTTAGATGGTGCTCGGGCCTGGCATTATTATAATGCCGG
>JANAVB010009799.1:2103456-2171476 GCA_029216955.1 Iris pallida
ATTTGGATTTGATTTGTAAACCGAAAAAGTTATCACTAGGAGTTTGAATCTGATCCCCACGGGATGGGGTTGAGTTTGGATAGGAGAGGGAAGGGATATGATTTACAGATAGTTGGATTTAAACAAATTAGAGATCGCTCAAATCTTACATCTTACCCATTTGATTAGAATAATTATTCTAAAATTGTATCCAATGGTTTAAATAATCTTTTAAAAATATATTTTATAAAATCAAATATCAAAATTTATATAAGAATAGTTCAAATATTCTTCAATGCATATTTTCATATGCAAAATCATCTAAAATAATATAGCAATTAAGGCTAATTCCAATTACAGTTTAGAATGAATCTAAATACTGTAATTGCTCACGATAAGAGTTTTAAAGTAATACTGATATCACCAATTTACTTGTAGGACGGATATCATAATCATAAATCAAATAAATATTTAAATCTAAATATAATACTTGATAATAATAGTAACACAAATGGATTTATCAGTTATTATTTAAAACAAATTGTATAAATTCGAATTCCTAAGATATTATATTTAATTAATTAAATGCAAAAAATCTTATTTGACGAATATCCTTGTCGGTCTAAAGAACTTCAAAGAAAAATTTATTTGCTAACTAATAAAATATTTAGACCAAAATTAAAATAAATAAATAAATTTAAATATCCGGAAAGTGGGCTCACACGTGGCAAGCATCCTTCTACTAGAATAACAGTTCATTGGTAATATGGACGTGGCTGTATTCTAGGGAGTTATGACAACTTTGGGGTTATCGTAACGGGGATGACTACTCAGAGGTAATATGGATATTGCAGACACGGTTATAGAAGGATACATCGGAGGTGATATGTACGTGAAATGTTTTCTATGTCGTCATGATGACACAGAGTCTTCACGGGAGATACAACTACTCAGAGATGATATGGACATGGTAGATGCACAATAGGGTGTAAGAAAGTGATCCAGAGGTAATATGGACGTGGAGGGCTTTACTTACTGGGATTTACTGTAGGAGGGTTGAACAAGTTTTCACCAGGATCTATGAGCACTCATGAGGGCGCAGAAGCTCCTGTTGGTGTTGCCGATAAAGATGGGTTTATGGGAAGTTTCATCCCTTAAGTCGATTTGGACAACCTCGTTCTCGGTGGGAGGCTCTTGCTGTTCGAAATGCCATTCCCACTGAGAGCCAAGGTGTTGAGCTCAAGGTTTTTCTTCGAAGAAATCGACTGTCTGGTCTTCTTTATCTGCGGGATCGTCTGTGGAAACGATGTTGACGGATAGTACTTTCTGGAGGTCCCGGTCTATACTGGTATCAGAATTCAAGGTAGAAGAGTCGGAAGTATACGAGTGTAGTGGATACTCCGGTTCTGAACTCTCTGAAGTAGTCGTAGGAGTAGTATACCCCAACCCCCGGTGAGTACGGTGGAAGTAGTTCTGAGGTTTCCCCTTCGGAGTACGTACTCATAAGGGAAGCTGCCGACCTTTGTCGTAGTTCAGCTTTTTGCTGCTATTCAGGTTGTATCCCATCTTCTGGATGAGATATTTGGCTTGAGTAGCATAGCGGTAGAGCTGCATCTTACCGTCGTCAGGTTCCAGTTCTCCTGGGGCTAGCCGCTGCAGATGTTCCAGTCGACCGAAGACGATAGGTTGCTCCTACAGGTTCCTTGGCGGGACTAGGAAGTAGGAGCCTTTAGAGGGGACAACTCGTTTTACAAGGTTGGTAGTTGTCACTTGCGTTTGTAGAGTACATAGAGCATTGTCTAAGAAGTACTTAGTGTTCTAATGCGCACATGAGTAATTCAAAGACAACTTTCTATTAATAAAATACAAAATTTTATCCCGAGGGGTTACATCATCTAAAGACCGTGCCTCGGTATTGGCGTAGGCGTCATCTTGTAATTTCTTGTAGGCAAGAGCTGCTGTAGAAGGAGGTGGAGGAGATTTTTACTTCATCTTGATCACCTCAGAAGGCTCATCCAGAGTATCATGCGGCTTTGAAGCACGTATCGGGGCTTTTCGAGAGAGCTTTATTTATAGGAGCTCTTGGCTTAATGCCATTGGAGGCGGCCGTGCTGTAGCCTTGCCCCGGAGTTTGATGACCAGGGGGCTGGAGTCTTAGGTGGCTTCCCTTTCAGTTGAACCCTCATGGGCCCTTTTATGACGGCTGCAGCTTCTGTTTCGTCGTCAGCATCGTTGGACTCATCATCCCAGGGGAGTGATTTGTACAGATCGACATCCTTACAGTATGCTTCGAGACCTCAGAACATAATGATGTCAGCAAACTCCATCTTGACGATCGTGTCACTGGCCACGTACTTCATGTACTGGTGAAGGATGGAGGGGACGATCATGTACTCATGGATCCATGGCCGTCCAAGCCACATGTTGTAGTTTATGTCTGCATCGATGACATAACAGGTAACCTCAGTATGAAGATCACCTATTTGGTACTTCAATCAGATCTTGCCTAGAGGCTCACTCTCCCCCGCGTTGAAGCCACTGATGGTGGTGTTCGATGCCGTGAGACGGTAAATCGGGATCCCTAAAATTTGGAGTAGACTTCGAGGAATGATGCTGAGTGATGAGCCCGGGTCAAAGTGAATGCGATCGACCTTGATGGCACCCACATATTATGTGTATTACAGGGGTCGGTTGTGCTGGTTGTTCTTTAGCAACATATCGTGCTGCGTGAAGGTGATGTTAGGAATCACCTCGACCACGCTATGGCAATGTGGACATGTCGTAGGGTCTTCCTTGGGCTGCTTCACCTGTACGAGGTAAGCCTCTGCATTCTGTAGCGCCTCACGAGGGCGTCTTGAGTTGCTTTGGAGAGCCGGAGAAGCTCGAAGAGTGATAACCGAGCCGGCTGTTGGCCTACTGCGCCAGTATATCGAAGTTGTAGGGCTTGATCGGGCCTACTGCAGAGTCCTTTTGTATAGGCTTATCGAAGCTAACCTCCTTCTGTTTATGCTTATTGCGACAAGAGGTTGAGAAGGTCCGCCTTGTGCTGTATCGGGAGTAGAATAGGTCGCCGGCGGGGGCGTCTCTTCTTTAGGAGCTTGGTTTTTCTCTCGCTGGAGAGACGAACGAGTGGTCACCCTGGTGTCTTCTGTCGAGGAGGAGACCATGCGACTTGTCCTGACCTTCCTTCCTTCCTTTAGCCAGGCATGCTGCTGGCGCAATTATGTCAGGAGTGAGATCTGAATTAACCCACAGCACTTTACCTTGCGGTATTATGAAGGGGATGAGACCTTGAGCATTGTCCCTGGCGGGCAAAAGGTTGACGACTTCCATCATTGCCTTTGGGATAGGGACGACGTCGTCTTGAGTCTCGGCTATCGGGAAGCTCCTGAATTATATCATGACCATATTAGCCGTCACAGTCTTTTCCTCATAATCGAGGGATATGACTTTGGCATCGATAAGACGTTGAATATGTCTTTTCAATACGTAGCTGTCGTGTGTTGAGTGGTGGATGTACTGGTGACAATGGCAGTACTTAGGATTATCCACCTTTTTACTTCGTCAGGACGCTTGGGAGGTGGAAGCTGCAGCCTGCCGCCCTTGGTCAGCATCTCGAATAATTCGAGCGTGCCTTCGTCATTGAAGGAATAGGTTTCCTTCGGCTTCTGCGCTTCGGCCGGCTTGGAGCTTTCGAGCGCTGGACCCTTTTTAATATTGATGGCCATAGCTTGCTTGCCTTTACCGTCTCTTACTCGCTTCCCTTTATCTTCAATAGAGGGAAAGTTCAGACCCAGGAGTTGTGCGTCCTGTGACTTCTTCTGAGCTACGTTTGCTTCAGTAATGAAGGGTGTCCACTTGGTGCAGGTAGCACTGTGCCACAGTTTGATGGCAGGGAGCATATTCTTGCGGCATAAATCCATGAGCATGGGCTCAGGCATGCCTGGAGGTAGCCATAAGGTGGCCTGGCGGAAGCGTTCAATGTACGCTCGTACAGACTCCTTTTCTTTCTGAATGATGTCCATGAGAGTAGTCATCGTCATGTCCAGCCCTCCTTCGTAGAACCGTTCCAGGAACACGTTCTTCAGGTCTTCAAACGATTTAATGCAGTTGTCGGGCAAACTGCAGAACCATTCATAGGCCACCCCCTATAGAGCTCCAACGAAGATGCTGGTGAAAAGGGCATCGTCCTTTGGCAGGTGTCCTGTTACTGAGGTAAAGTACCTCAAGTATCGTCTGGACGACTCCTTAGTATCATAAGGGGTGATAGTCTACGATTTATATTTGGAAGGATAAACCACATTGTCCCATTCAGCAGGATAAGGCTGTCGGATGCCCATCTTTCGGAGTGTGGCTCGCTTTTCTTTGGCATCATGGCGAGCGTATAACTCCTTGAGTGCTTATGTATTTCATTAGATACCACTGGATTGATGGTCGATGGAGTGGCTGACGATTGTGCGACTTGGTTAATGACAGGCAGTGTACTAGACCCATAACGAACCATCGGAGCCGCAGGTGTAGAGGCAGTAGGAACCAATCTGTCCTTGATCTCCAGAACGACAGAGGCTAAAGTCTGCGTGGATATGTTCAACGCATTAAGACTTCCTTCGAGACCCTCAATGCGATTCTGCTGATCAGCACTTCCGCTTGATTCTTCGTTGTCATCAGTCGCCATGTGCCCATACACTATGTGCGTATAAGTAGAAGGGGTGGTAGGTCTTTCGCTTTCTGGTTTGGAGTGCTGGTGCTCATCATCTTGTGGGAAGACTGGCAAGTTGCGATCGTCCTCTGACTCGACATTGTTCCTACCCCCGGTCTTCTGACGGCTTGTGTCCGCAGAAGTGTCGGTGTCATACGTCTCTTCATCATGCTGAAACGAAGGGTTGTTATGCACCGTAGCAGGATGGCTACCCCTAGCAGGTGCAGCGGTCGATGAACCATCTTCTTGCGATGATGATCCGTCCTTGGAGTGCGTGTGTTGAAACACGCCTTCCTTGGGTACAGGCTTCTTGCTACCCCCAGGCCGGTTTTTAGTCTTGCCAACCGAGGAAAGGGGTTTCTTGGATAGCTTCTTCTGGGACGGAGAATCCCGAGCAACATTGCATGAAGCAACTTGGAGCTCTTCTTCATCTACCATGTTTTCGGTCGCAGCCTTTGAAAGACGGATCTCCTCTTTGGCGATGATGGATCTGCTTGACAACAGCAGCAGTTGATGGTAATCTAAGTACAGTTGGGTCTTGATTTAGACACCAACTGTGTCTCATATTCTTCTTTCGTCCTACGCTCGTAGGGAGTAGACGAAGTCTTCACGCCTCCACTTCCTTCGTGTACATATGAGCGCTGTGCGCAGCCGAAAAGATATGGAGAAGGCATTCTTCCTTCGAGTTCCTATGGGTGAGGTTCGAGTATGCCTCGATCAGAGAGTCACTGATGACGTACCCCCGACCTTGAGTAGTGCGAGTGGGTGCTCAAGGGATGACAGGGTTCTGCCGGACGAGGCTTCGGAGAGTCTAGGATAGTCTTGTATGGCTTTCTATCGCTGTGCGCATTACTCTCAACGCGGGCCTCCGGTTTGCCATTGATGTAGCACTTTGATCGCATGGGGTGTGTGCTTCCTTGGACCTCCTCCAACCATGATTAGATGATGCGTAGTACTCGAAATCCAATATGGCCATACTTGATGGACCGGTTATTCTGTCGAAGATAGAAGTTCTCATCGGTGCAGCATCCTCCACGAGCGAACGAGCCGTCATCTGCTCCTTTCGACGTTGCACCTTTGTCACGCTTGCCATAGGATAGACGTGATCTTCTCTACGTTTCCCAAGCATGGGATCTGAGAGAGATGGCCTGACATAAGCAGTCGAAGGAAACTTCGGGGCTTCATCAACGAGGGGGGTCTGAGATGCAGCCCCTCCGTCATGATGCTTGTCGCAGCTGCCTTAGACACCCAGGTCTATCGAGTCTTCTTCGGTTTTACGAACCGCTTCGAAGGGCTCGACTTCTCTTCAGAAAGGAGATCTTTAAAAGCTTGCTGGTCATAAAGTACGACCAACATCTTCTGAGAGTATACCAGCAAGTCATCATCGGATTGCGTCACCACGTTCTCG
This sequence comes from Iris pallida, assembly GCA_029216955.1. Classification (NCBI taxonomy): domain Eukaryota; kingdom Viridiplantae; phylum Streptophyta; class Magnoliopsida; order Asparagales; family Iridaceae; genus Iris; species Iris pallida. The sequence goes on from JANAVB010009799.1 coordinate 2,109,543, forward strand.
TTGGAGGAAAAGGTAGTCCCCAGCAGAGTCGCCATCTTGTTCGACATAACAGAAGTTGAACGAACTTTTTTTATATTGAACATAAAAAAGAGTATAATCGATTCTTATGAGAACAAATCTAAGTACAAAAGTTTCTAGAAAAGTGTTGACTATGGAGATCGAGCACTACAGCGTCTCATTTACTCCGTTGACGATCCGATGATGATATGAGACTTGCTCTGACTTTCTAATGCCTTTGATGGAACTCTAGGTTTGTCGATCAGGAGGGTGCTGAATTTAAAGATTTTGATAATTCTGTGGATCTTCTTTTCCTTGTCGATCATGTTGTTGGAGAAAAAACCTCTTCTATTTATAGGGGATAGGGTCATATATGCGATATATATTAGGGTTTTGAGATATGAAGGAATTTGCCATCTTTGTACGGTGCGGGCTTCTGTGGTGCTGATATGTGGCGGCTGTTGAGATTTCCCTCAAACGAGATCTCTGGTGGTTATAAAAATAACCGAAGGAGGCAACACATGGCATGTGCCGATTTGCTTATTCGAATGTAGTCGAGTAAAACTTGGGATTTTATCTCAGATTTGGATTCTGTGTAATCTTCGTCCGAGAGTTAAATCAATCTGATAAGATGTTCGCATTTATCAAGTTGATCAATCCCAATCCTATCTTTGAGAGAGGCGGTTTAAGCAAACCGATTAGGTAAGACCATGCCGTCTGGGCTTCAGACATGGCTGGCTGCACTTCTGGGCGACGAGTAGACTTTGCTTCTGGAGACGACGGAGCCTCTGTGCTTTAGGGCGACAAGTGGACTATGTTTCGAAGACAACGGGGCCTTTGTGCTTTTAGGGGTAACGAATAGGCTGGGTTTCGGGTAAAGTCACTATTCTTTAGGGCGACAAGTAGGCCGCGCCTTCAGATAGACCATTTTACTGTGCTTTAGAGTAGCAGTCGGGCTCGTGCTGGAGGCAAATGGTGTCTCCTAAGTCTTTGCTGAGAAAAAGGGGCCGTTGAACGGGCCGGGTACTTGGATCGAAGCAGCTATCTACGCTCCTGAGAGAGGGATGTATTATCTACGCCTTAGAGGCAAAGGAACACAGTGGGGTACCTGCGCCTCCGGTTGGAGACAGCTTGGCTTCTAAGTCTCCTTTTATGGAGAAGTAAATGACTATCCTTGAATGCGGACTCCTTCTTAATTGCCACCGTTAATTGGAGAATTCCAATGAGCATTTGAACAGTTTGGAGACTCACTTGAATGAGCCTATTAATGGAGGCCTATTGTACCGAGTCCTAGGCTCATCCTATTAATGAGAGAATTTTGACCGTCGGCCAAGTGGCATATAATTTGGGTCACTCCCGGTCCTATAAAAGGGGAAGTGTTCCTCTGATGAGTTACTATCTTCTTCCTGGCACCCTTCACCACCATGTTTGATCCAGATTTAGCTCCAGACGGCCACTGGCCTTACATAAGTCGGCTATTGGTTGGAGCTTCTCTCGTTCGAAGGGGCTATGTTCTTGTCGAAGAACTTTTTATAGAAAGAGCCATCACCACTCTTGAGAAGAATCTAAGTATCCTTTCTAAGGAGTTTGACTCTGGACGATGTCTTGGAGGTCTAAGCTACAAGGTTAGGATTGGTTGCTCATCCAATGAGCAGTCGACCATGCTCTGCCCCACTCATTGAGGGCTGCGGGGCTTCGTCGTACTGTGATCTGGGTCTTCCACTGCTGCTGTATATATTGGAGTCCCAACTTCTCTCTACGGTGAGATGATTTGCTCTGACGATGTTATGAATCAGCGGGAATGAGACTTTGATGGAGACTGTATACATCTCCTCTGGTCTTTCTGCCCATGATGATCACACTGTGGAGGTTGCCCGGTGAAAACGAACCTTCTCGTAGATCTACAGGAGTTTTTATTCTCACTTATTAGCAAAGACTTTGCAATTGATCCCTGTAATTAGGATTCAGGAAGTTTCTCTCTTATATAATTATGACAAGTCTGTGTTAGACCCTTGTAGCCATGATTAATAAAAAGAGTCTTTTTTGAACTTCATTATGAGAATATCTTTGTCTTTGGCTGGTCTGTGCGTCTGATCGCCTGTGCCTGTGTGAAGCTGGGGGGTAACAAGGATACCCGCCTGCGGCTATGGATGCTTCATTTTTCATGCTTCTACAGATATAGCCTTTGCTCGTCAAGTTGTTGCATGACCAAGTTAGGAAAAGTTATGCTGGGCTATCGAAGTCATTGCAAGCACTGTCCCATGTTTTCTGCGGTTGTCAAGTCACATAGTCCCACGATCTTAAGGCTCGTCATATAAAGTATAACTTGGGCGATAATGTCGCAAAGTATAAGTATGCCACGGTCTATGGGACACGAAGGAAACACGTTTGTTCAGGTCTATCTAGAAGGCTATGCAATAGCCGTTTCCCGTGTTTCAAAGAATAGAAAAGTTCACGCGACAGTTTGTCGCCGAGAACGGTCCCATGGCTTGGAAGTCTCACATGAAGAATGGAAAGTATGGACTTGGATAAAGAAGTTTAAAGAAGAGAAAGAAAGTTGTATCATCTGTAGGCCTTGCATTTACGTCGAGTCTAAAAGTCGTCGTAGGTGCGTGGTCATGGACAACATGTCGACAAGGTGTAGTCTTTCTCAACATGATCGTTGGGGCCACGGGATCATGTCATTCCCGGAGGAAGCGAGTTGGCTAAAGTATGATGCTGGATGAACCACATAGGAGATTCGGGGCTTCTACGGGCTAGCTACCCATTGGATGATTGCCGTCTATCCTCAACCAAGTCCAAGATAGCTTGACATTGCTAGTGACCTGTCATATAGATAAGTTGGTGTGCTAAGCGGCAATCCGCATACATGGCATCATTCGAATCGGAGATACTGTAAGCACGACATGAATTGAGTTAGGAAGGTGTGCATGGTTGCAACACCATTATGGAGCCTAAGATTTGGCTATAGCAAATACACATGCTTCGGTACGAGATACGGCGTCGAGTATTAAGTCGTTGGCATAGAGTTGCATAAGTCGGACTTGAGTCATTTCGAGTTAAGTCGAGAAGGGCCGTAAGAAAAGTTTGGTTAAGTCATGCTAAGTTTTGAGGCACAGCTTCGATGTTGAAGCACGAACCAAGTCGATGACACAAATCATGTTGTTACGTCCCAAAGTATGGGCCATAAGGCAAGCACGAGTCAGCACGTTGATGTTGCAAGCACGAGAATGGTTTAGAGGCAAGGATAAGGAAGTTATCGGTGCGATAATACGATAACGGTCTAGAGACACAAATAGACCAAGAGTCTTTGTCCTAAAAATCGACCCTAAGGAAAGAATAGAAAGACAATCATAAGGGATTATATCGCACAAAGTAAATGAACGTGTTGATTTTGTATGGGTGGGCGAGCAGCTCACTCCACCAGTACAGTTGAGTACTGACACCCACATAGTGTTTATATGCAGGTACAGGTAGAATCTTGTTGGCACGGAGCTCGCTTGGATGCGTCGAGGCACGGAGTTCCCTAGCGTTTAGAGGCGTGCAGCCGCTTGGAGTCGGAACTTATACGGAACATAATGTATGGACATCGCCTATCTGAAGCATCTACTGGCTCTTCGATTTGTATTGAGAGTTGAGAGAGAGCTGGGTGACTTGTAATCAGAGTGAAAAGTGAGCTTGAGTGAATGAAATCTTGGCTACGTACCTTTATAATCTTATGTTCATTATCAATAAAGACTCTGATTTTGTTTTAATGCTTGTGTTGCCTTATATATTCAATGTTTCTGCTTGGTACGTCTGTACGACGACCTCGTCGCAAGTTGTTGTAATCGACCGTTATGAAACTGCCTTGCATGAGTGGAATCTAGGCTCGGGTGGCGTCACGCCTTAGCGAGGACGATCGGTCCTACAGGACCGGGGCCTGACATCAGGATCAAAGTGGGTGCTCTAGTCGGTTCGCAGAACAATATACAGATAGGGATGACGCGTAGTGGGGGCGCCCTTTGGGGTGAAACATGAAACATCACAAATATTGGCAAGATATTTAGTTGTTGTCACTATGTCTCTAATCTGCAACCTTCGGTGACGACTAGCGATGCATATTTTCTGATTATCACAAAGGAGTCGCACCTTCATTACTGAACGTCACAATTAGCTACTCAAGCACATGGAGTCACTAACTTCATCGCAGATAGCAACGATATCTTTAGAAGTCGCTATTAACTTATTTTAGTAGTGCGAGGCGATGGTCGTTAATGTTTCTTTTTCTAGTGTTGGCATGTTTGAGTCTGTTTTGGTGGTGGCGACTAGGGTTTTGCCTTCATATCTTGAGGGAGATCTCAACCAACCAGAAGACGAGGATGAATGGTCCACGGTGCTATATATAGACTAAGAGGAAACATTTGGGACCATGAGTGAGAGTTGTCTTGCCTAACGTCTTATTTGTTGGTCATGGATGATCTTCTCATATAGGCCATGGCCAACTCACAAGGTCTGATAAGAGAACTTGGACGCCTACGAGAGTAGTCAAAGACCCCCTCACATTATATCCTCAGGATCCTCTGAGGTGAGTCAAGGAGATTACTAGTGGCGAGAGAAGAGGAGATGGGTCGAGGCTAGGGGAGTTGGTACCAAATTTTGGTCAAGAGGTGTAAGGTAGTGGAGGTCAGATCCCATGTAACGTGACAAATGGTACAAATAAGTTCTCCTCTATAAGTATACTTACCAGAAGAACAACCTATCGGTCACATAGGCGACCATTTTCTCCCTTGCTAATACCCAGGGGACATGAACCTCCAATTCGTGGAACCGATAGTTACTAATGGAAAAAAGTATCCAAAATCACTAAGGAGGATATTGATGAGGCGATCGAGTACTAGAGGAACACACTTATGCTTTATGTGTTTGGGGATATGCCATCTTACAACCAGATACTTGCCTTTACGACACGGATCTGGACGCCGAAGGAAGGAGTGGAGTTGTTCTCACGGGAAAATAGTTTTTTTCCCGTCAAATTAGGCCAACCCGATGACATAACTAGGGCCCTGGAGAATGGTCCGTGGACATTCAAGGACATGATCGTGGTCATACGCCAGTGGGATTCGGCTACAAGCTTTACCTGGGACTGAATTTCTTCTGTCCCAATTTTGATTCATTTCTCGTGGCTTTATCCACAGCTTTGGGACTCTCTTGTCATCATGAAGATAGAAAGCACGGTATGCAACTTGTTATGTGTGGATTCCATACACGCTATATCAACAAAGATTTGTGTTGGAGATCAACGTTGAGGATTTCCTGCCTCGGATAATCAAGATCCTTTTGCCCAATGGTGAAATAATAGAACAATTAGTCACTACGAATGAGTGTACACCGTATGCACAACTTGTGTATGCTTTAGTCATATCAGGTCTAAGTATATGGCTACAATAGTTATGCCGCTAAAGAATAGTAAAGAAGGGGCAGTGGAAGAAACAAAGGTGGGATGTAAAGATAGACTTGGAGGAGGCACTGCCAACCATCAAAACTTGGGGATTAGAGGTAACAAAGGAACTCACACGAACAAGTCATCTTTCAAACCCTCAGATGAGACTTCGACATGGTCAAGCTCCTTAGGGTGGTGTGCGAATGTATTCCGTGGAGCCTCCGGTGATTGTTCATGCCAATACTTTGTACTAGTGTGAATGGTCACAAGCATCTCCACTTGATTGTTGTGCTCTTTTATGGGTGTCACACTTCGATTCCATATACGACTTTTTACACATGATTTTTGATTCAAAGGGCTCGTCAACTTCTACACAATCTTGATACAAAGGATTGCGGCTCTTACAAGAAATGCTTTTGATCTTCTCACAAAAATTTGAAGATCTCACTTTACAGCTCATTAATGAAACTTTATCTCAAATAGATTTGGCAAATGAAAGCTCTTGTATATGTGAAGAGGTTTGTATATAGAAGATTAAAAGAGTTAAGCCTCCAAGAAGTAGGAATAAATGAGGGCAAATAAGTTTATATAGCACATGCATGGAAGCTTTCAAAATAGAGTTATTACTGTACAAGCAGTATAGTATCCATACTCTAATGACTATAAGTATAGCCGTCGTGACATTTAATGCATATAGTCTATCTCTAGACAATATTTTATCTAGTATACTAGCCAGTATATATACTGGACAATATATTAATAGGCCATTTTATATAAAAGTAAAATCACAGAGAGTTGTTGGAAGAAATCTTATGGGTGATACTATACCAGCGATATACAATTTAGGATAAATGCAAATTAAGCGAAGCTGCTGGATAAATAAATAGGGAACAATATATTGGATAGTATATTAGGTTGTATTCTGGCCGGTACAACGCTAATAATATTTTTCTTGTTAGAATTTAGCAGTCTGGTTATCTATTTTGATTTTTCTTTTATTTGTCGCATACATATTGAATTACAATTAATTTTATTATAATAAATATAAAATAATATTATTTTGTACTCTATGTTTTGATACTATGGCTTATTCCTTTATTTGAATGTTGATTTTTTTTATCATGATGGCACATGTCCGTAACAAACAAGATCTAAAAATCCGATTAGCGTTCGGGGGCTCATCCCGAATCCCCATCCGATGGGGGGTGGGTGGATGATGCCCTCTCGACCCCTATCCATTGACCGAGTAAGAGAACCCCCGAGTTGTAGAGTTGGAGATGTTGTTGGCGGTTTCAAAAAATCTTTGGACATTGTCTTTGCCCCATCATAATTTTTTATTTTCAAGTCTATCTTTAGCCTTGATTATTATTTTTCTACAAACTAAAAGTTAAACGAACAAAGCAATATACATAGTAGCAAGCATGGTAACAATATTGTCCATCAAGAATATGCCAAGTTTAAGTATTAACAATATAATTATTGCATAATAATTAGTGAGCTCATAACACTAAAATTAATCGATTAAAATAATAAAAAACATAAATATGAATCATTGGGCTAACAACTTATATACTATTAAATAAAATAATACAAATACAACAAATATATGTTAAGTAATTTATTTATTTATTTTTTATTATTTTATTTTATTCTGATGGCCCAACTGTGAATCATGGAGCCTTAACTTTGTTTTTTTTTGTGTCATAATAATTTATTTTTCATCATACTTATTTACAAAGCATGATACTCCATTTCTACATGTTCTTCCACATAAATAGCTCGGAATAAATTTCTATTAAGCATATATTATGGAGTCTATGAATTTCATTCTCATAAATTAACAAGTGATGTATCAATTCATACATGACTTATCCTCAATTTACAGTTCCAACATTTCTACATAATAGGAAAAACAACATGCAAATAATATCTTTTATCTTTATTCTTTTTATTATGACATTGATGATCATAGGGACATAGCAAAGGGATAGAAAAATGGTTTCTTTATTAAGAAGTGAAGATGAAGGAAAGTAGGGTTAAAGCCACTCACCGATTGAAGAATTGCTAAGATAATAAGAAGAGGACTTCCTACGAGATGATCAGGCCTCACATATACTTTTGAAATTTCAACGACAGAGGTTTAAGATACTTCTTTATATCTTTTTCTCTCTTTCTCTCATAATGCAATATGAATGCATCAATCAATGAAAAACAAGCAATAAAAAGCATCCAATGAAAATCCAACAACCAGATCACTTAACGAAAATCTAACAACGAATGTCAACAATAAAATGAATAGGGAAGGGACTCTTACATGATTCGTTATACATGATACTATTGAAGGTATATGGACTCAATTTCCAACTAAAGCCAGTCAAAAGGTAAAGTTCTCAACTCATTTGTCCTGATCATATCGATGATGAAAGGATTTATCCACACATACCCAAAAGTGACAAGGATATTCAAGCCACAAGCCAACACAATGCCACAACCAGGACTAGTGTAGTACCCCACTATGGGCGGTGCACTACATGTTAGGCTTGTAGCCTGTTTGACTCAGTCATAGCTGAGTATTAGAGAACCTTTTAGCATCTAATAGATCGGGATAAATGCATTGAAAACATGTCCAATTCATATATTGACTTATGTTGGAATGAGTCCTAAATGCGATGAATTATGTCTTGGCGAATGAACTCTATATTAGAGTCTTTTTCCATTGTAGTTGTCTTTGGACATTTTTACTGCTTGATTTTGATTAATGCGCTTTCGTGTTATTTTTTATGATTGTTTCTATTGTCCACTTTTATCGATTTCTACATTCGTTTGTGAGAATTCTAAGAAAGGAAAAGATAGAAGAAGCGTAATGATTCCATGTTGGTGCCATAAAGTTTGATCATTGTGAAGCAATTTTTCTTCTCTCAGCGCTGACCGGTGGGTGGTTCCAACCCTTCTTTTCTACTCCTTCATTCCCTAATAAAATAATTTTTTATTTTCTTTCAATATCCTTTGATCAATGATGCTTGATAGATTGTATTAGATAAATGAAAATCCATGCATGCTATAACATTAAGAAATAAAAAAACTGAAAACTGTAACTAATAAGTGCATCTATGTACGGGATTGATATTGTAAGAGCTTCGTATAAGAAGCAGAGTGGATGTGACTTGGTGCCATGGTATTAGATAGAATGGTTTGGGGCCGATGGATCGCCAATCGAAACAATATTGATTCACGAGAATGAACTATTATACAAATAGAGATTTACAATGCTTTAATTCAATTTTTGTACCATGCTTATGTTTATCATTAAATTGTTCATGCATTGCATAGTCATGGAAAACTTGTGCATAATGTTCAACTTTTCTCGAAGCGATATCCGGGACACTAGAACCGGTTCGACCAGAATGTGCTTCATGCACGGCATATTACCTTCAGTGAGGCTAGCTACTCGAATTGGAAGGACGCATCGAAATACCACATAATAGTCAATTATGGTGTCGGATTCACCAATGATCTCATATAGACATATTGCATGCTAATAAATGTCTTATGCATGGATGTAAGTATTAAATCCCTACGTTATGCAGGAAAGGACAATTCGGCTATTGGTAAAAATTTACGTATAATTAGAGAGTTAATATGTTTTTTTTGCTTTCACTTTACTTCATGGATTATTGATATAATATATGTTTCATGATTTTACTTTACTCTATTGATTTTGAATTGTCAATTAATTATAGTTTTAAATAGCAAGATCATCTAACTAAGTTTTATGCTTCACATGATAAGAAATATTGGTTTAGGCGAGTGGGTTAGTTATGCTCACCAGTGCATTCCCATATGTATTGACCCCCTAATTCACATGTGTCAGGAATGACGTGGGTGGACAAAGCTTGTAGAAGTCTCAGAAGGCGACTTAAAGCTCTTCCTATTTTATGACATATTTTGAATTTATTTCTTCTAAAAGAATTTTTTTCAATCTCTATAAAGGGGCACGATGTATGAAACAATAATAATATATTATGACAAATTGTCTGTCATTTTTTTATTTCACGAATGTAAGACGAGATGACGTTTCACATGTATCAAGATATTGTACTCCGTTTCAAATTATTAATAAAAAGCTATTTTATTCCTATATTGTATCTTTAACTTTCTGCTGCTATATCATTTTAACCTAATGTTTCAAAATAATTATACATCGTGCATAATTATGCTTGTCCATGTGCAATTTAGATTTGTATGACATCACGCATGGTGGCAACTTAGCGATTCGACAGAATCGGAGCGTGACTGTAGTACCCTGTCCTAACATCGTGTCCCGTTCGTCGTTCGCGAGGGGCACGGTTAAGAAACATTGTCAGTATCGATTGATCGGGACATATTGAATAAATATTCTTTCCTCATTATGGATTGTTTTCTTTGAAATCAGGTCCTATATTTAGTGTATAGCGTCTCAAGGAAGGACTTTGCGACCGAGTCGAGTGGGGCCTTTTTGCTGCTCGTTTTCCTTGTCCTTTTTTTGTCGCACTTTCTCCTTTCGTGTTAGTTTATTGAATATATTTTCAAGAATGTTTTTGATGGATTTTATTGCTTGTGTTCTTTGAACTTCACACTTCACATCGAATCCTAAGAGAAAAGGGAAAGTATTGATCCTTTGCTTATGCCATTGCAGGTCATCGTATATGTGACGTATAATGTAGAAGGCTGCTTTCTTTCGTCCCATTTAGTCAACAGTGAGTGGTTTGACATTTCTCTCCCTGAGCCTCTTGCTCTCCAATCAATCCACAATACGATAAATTGAAATGTTAGATGTAGATGCACAAACACAATATTGAAATGCTTATTTCTATAGAATTGAATCATATAACTATTGTACGTTTACTCACTACTAAAATCAGTCATTTTAGTGATGACCAAAATCGTCGCTAAAATGTTAAAATATGTCGCTAATCGTCGCTAATCTAGATTAGCGACGTATTTTTGATGTCGTGTATTCCATGGTCACTAGCCCACAAAACATCGCTTGTCGTCGTTGCAGCGACATTTTATAGCGACGAAAGCACGTCGCTACTTGTAGATAACGATGTTCAGCGACACGACGTTGCTAATCAGAGACGTAGAATATCATTGTTAAATGTTGGCGATAATCCAGTATTTAACGACGTAGCTAGTGATGTTTAGCTACGAAGATGTCACGACCCGCATCATGTTTAAGGGAACGAGGGTGTGGGTATGTCTAGCCTACGCATAGTGTCGGCAATAGAGCGCTGTACAAGTCGTCTATAATATCTAACTTCTAACAATATGGAATATATCTTGTCATCTCCGTACGATGGAATAATATAACATGTATAATTTATAACTCAATCACAAGATCTAAAGGAAGATAAAACACAATATTTGGAAATAAAGATAAAGAAGACTGAATAGTAGCAAGTCATAATATAGATTAAGTCTAGAAGTCTAAGGCAAAAAAATTACATAACATAAAATAATAACAAGTCTCAAACCCTACATTCGGAACAATCCGATACAATATGAAATGCTAAAACTGTAAGCTACTACTAAGGCACTCTCTACTGAGCAGGATCCTTCCGAGACTCCTGGCTACCTCACTCGCATATTCCCTGCTCATAGTACGTAGGACAACAGTCCTCTAAGCCATCTGAAAAATATATCAAGTCAGGATTGGAGCAAAGTACAACCCAATAGCAGTTCCAATTAATTAACAAGTGCTATAAAATAGTAAATATTAATATAATATTTGATAAACAATTAATAAGAGATAATGTACAAATAGAAGAGACAAGTGGATATAGAGCAATAGGTGTTTGGGGAGAACATATGAAAATGTAAAGACAGACATATATGTAACAAAGGAGAAAACCTGTCATGCAAGACAACTAGCAAGTCCAGAATATCTGCGTCTAACACCAGTGTTTTGAAATACCAAGTTGATATGTGAATGGTTAGAGGGTAATATCCGGCAAACCATACACATCCGTGTGTGGCCGCTATTATTTCAGTAAGACCATGGGGGTAGAAAGGGTATGTTCACACGTCTCCTAGGTATTTTCTCGCCCGACCGGTACACATGGATCCAAGTCCCGACACGAATCTCAATAATCCAGAATAGATACATTATCCCGATAACTCATTAGTCCAGTGAAAGTCATTAGGCATGGAACTACGTATCTCAAGATAATGAATCCATACAATTCCAATCCGTGTATCCATCGTGTCGGAACCAAAATAGAACACTAATATAAACATGCATCATAGAAAATATCAAGAACTAAAAACTATAAGAGAATCGCTTGTCGTCCTACAACAATGAATGTGAATCGAGTCCCGAAGTGATGTCACTCAAACCTAGATATGAGATATACAGGTTAATCAGTGTTCTGGTGTGTCCAACTTGAATATTTATGGTGATGTATGATTTCTAGGTCAATTCTAGGTCCTGGAAGTCAAATAGGTCAACTTGACTTAAGGGTTGACTTTTTGGTCAAACTAGTCAATTGTGGTCAAACTAGGTCCACCCTAGGTCCTAGGCCATTACCCTTTCATACCAAGGTACTCTAGTCTATACTAGGCTAATATCCTATGTATTCATCCTGTCTAAATTGGTATCCTGACACCAAGGCACCTACACACATCCCTATTCCTTATCCATATGTTACCTAGATAAATATCCTTATCATAGATATACCTATACTCATGAAGCTAATCATTACCTATTGATAATATCGATACCCAAAATGTGCCAAATTCTACCTTCCCAAGCTTACCTACTTCCTATATTACAACCTTGACCTATATTGCAATTACCTATTTTACCCAAATGTCTAGTATCTAGGTTGTCCTATTATCTCTTACCCTATCATTTTGCCTATTGATAACACTCTCACTTGGTAAACTAATTACCTATGCCTTACCTTATCATTCCCTCATCATACCCTTATATGTATTCAACATGTCCTTAACAATATCCCTCTTATATACATATACACTAAGATGCTCTAAGGGCTTGATTCCAGTACCCCCTTAGCCCTAGAATACTCTTATACATATGTATATATACATACCTTGTTACTAACCCTAAATACTAGGATACCCTCTATAGGATACCTACACATGATACCCTATATTCCTATATGTAAATCTAATTATTCACTCCTTGATTACATCTATACTTAGAGATTTCATATATTACCTATGTATACAAGCCACACACAACAGCTCATTGTCTGTAAATAGGGCTACCTGTAAGTGGTTCCCCCCACTGCTGCTGTGCTTGGTCTGCACATTGGCCAAGTGCCTGTGCAAAGGGGGCACAAGCTCTGCCAAGTTGCTGCTGGCCCAAGTCAGGCCAGCCAAGGTTAAGCCTTCCCCTGCCTTTTCCTATACAGGGAGTTGGCTACCCCTATAATCTGTACTACAATGTATATAGTTCTATAGCAGAGCTCCTCATGCTCTTTACCACCCTTTCTACTTAGACCCTATTACACTCTTGCCTACAATCACCTACACACACTTCACATATGTAAACTCACCTGCACTCCATATGCTTGTTGTCGACCCCCTATACCCATAAAGTCAAACCAAGGCCTCCCTCTCTCCCTCTCATAACCTATCACATAAAGACACTGGGACACTAATACTCACTGGAGACACTTCACTGCACACTGATTTATATACTAACTCACTATACTAACTATCCTAACTGATATACTGGCTCATAGCCTATAGCCAATGGCCATTGTGGCCTGTACTGCCATTGAACACTGATTTAATGGCCAAAGTGACACTGGACTATGGCCACAGCCTCTTGTAGAAGCCAAAAAAGTATCCTCAGCACCCTGTGCCACTCATAGGAAGCGCCAATATTCAGATCAGCGATTGGCACCAAATATCAGATAGTGGCAGACATCAGATGGTGCCAGTCATCAACTGGTACTGCCTGCCACGTGGCCACCTTCTTGAGAAGCTAAACAGTTATCATCATGACTGACAACACGTCAGTCGAAAAAAAATCTGTTCGAATCTCGAGCGTGTGGCGCTCGAGGAGATTTTGTCAGACGTGTCAGATCCACCATAAATGACCATCAGCTATCCTGTGCCATCTGCAGTTGACGCAGGATGATCATTAGTACCATATTAATTAGTGGAGCACTAAACAGCAGTTAGCGCCTGGTGCCACTCTGCCAGTAGCGCCTGGTGCCACTCAGCAAGTAGTGCCTGGTGCCACTCAGCAGTTGGTGCTACCTGATCAAATCATCCTGAAGCAGTTATATTACGTGGCACACATGCCATTAATATCAAAGAACGTAAATATGATACTACCCATGACCAAGAGCATATCAATTACAGCATGCCACACATCCAAGCAGTTAAACTAATCGTTCGTGCCAAGGGGTGAATGGCGCACCACTTGCTGTGTGCGCCAATCAGAATAACTGGCTAACAGTTATTTCAGAACTCTATAAATAGAGTTTCAAATCACTTGCAAATAATCACTAATGATCATAATCTTCTGCTAAAGTGCTGATGCATTTTCTAGAGGCTTGTATCTTCGATATCACATCGTCCAATGGATAAAGTGATCGTCTTCTGTTCAGATTCCTACAGTTGTACTTTCCCAGAAATCAAATTGTACTAATTATACTTTTTTTCTTAGTTTGTAAATCAAAGTTTTGTTTTTTGCAAACCAAATTGCGACTCTGCTGGGGATGACTTTCTCCTCCGATGAGAAGGTGACAACTCAATGTGATACCGCGTCGATCGACAAGACGCAGAAGACCTTGGTCGTCCAAGTCGACCAAACAGCCTACAAAGCTATGATCAGTGCTGGGGGTGCAAGGCAGGCTCCTATTTCTGCCAAGAACAAGGCGCATGCCATTTGGACTCCGAAGTCCGTCAAAGCATCAATCACGACTTATGCGCAGACTATGCCAACTGCTGCCTTGGCACAGAACAAGGGGAAATGCCCTTTGGCTACTCCTTCTTCCTCTCCAGTTCTCAACTTGGGAGAGGCATGTCTATTTCTGCTCCTGTACAGAACCAAGGGAAGCGCCTTTTGGCGTTTTCTCTTGCTGCTGTAAAGACTGCGCCCACTACTGCGCCCACTGCCGCCCTGGCGCAGAACAAAGGAAAACGCCTTTTGGCTACTCCTTCTTCTCCCCAGGTCTAAACTTGGGAAAGAACACATCTATTTCTGCTCCCATGCAGAACAAAGGAAAGCGCCCTTTGGCCTTTCCTTATCCTTCTCCAGTCGTTGACTTGGTGGAAAATACTTTTGATTGCACCCTTACGCCAATCACTACTCAGACTCTTTTGAGTAGGAGTTCTACTTTTCTTGATAGAGACAACCAAGTCTCTGCCAAGAAAGTAAATTCTGCTCATTGGCGCCATACTAAGCGTGCTGGAGTTGGATGCGCAGTGTAGCAAGGCATCTTACCTACTCCTAAGCATCAACCAAACCCAAATTAGGATCTGCCAACTTTGTGCATATTAAAGTCCAAATAGGGAAAATTAATGGTATCCCAAACAAACATACAGGAGGCGCAGCTTTCTGACATGCGCACCTATCTCAACAGGCGCAAATCAGAGCCAACTTCATCAAGCCACAGGGTGTGCAAAGTGCAATCTGTGCCAGCTACTGATCTGCGCAAAGTGAAGACTTCTAAAGTCAAGGACCCCCTCACCTATGCCAATCAGCTCAGCACTTCCTTGTACACCCAAGGGACCGGACGTCTCAAGAACAGGAACCATATTCCTAATATAATCAATAAATATATACCCTCTTCTTCTCCTTACCCTGTTAAGGTAACCGATCTCCGTGAGATTCTTCTACAAAAGCGGAAGATCGCAGGTCCGTCTTATGCATCTGCTGTAGCTCCACCTACGGAGCATCGTTGTAGTCATGAGATATGATTAAGTGTTGCTGCCAGGCAGCAAAATAGTCTATTTTTGACTGTTTGAACTATCTTCAATCTCCTAAACTGATCATAGTAGTAGATGGAGATTTATCTTCCGGAACAACCACATGTAAGGAACTCAGGTCTGTTTCCCATGAAGCTCAAGCACAATGCTTCTGTAAATTAGCCAGAAAAAGTGTATTCGGTCGTATAAATTACAATCGTTCTTCTGACATATAAAGTCACCCTCCTAAAGTGACTCTAGTTGATGAAGACGAGTTGCTATTTGCTTCGATCAATATGACATCTCGTAGTACTGGGGGTAGAAAGCATCCGAGATGCAATGCATCACACAACCCCAGTCAACAATACTTGGATCGGATCCGTGACTCCGACGAAGGAATCTACAAACATACTAGATCAAGAAGCCGAAAAATAATCGGTCAAAGGAATCTTCCTGACTTTAACCAAGATTTCCTTAGTCAACGGGATCTTCCTATCCCTTATCCCGGGGGTAGTTCCTTGTATGGCTTTGATGCCGACAATGAAAGCTCCGAACGGACCATCTTTTCCACCAGCTTGTCTTCAATAGCCCGAGAAGTGACTGCCTATGTCATTAATGAAGAACATGATGCATCCATCTCTGGCAGTCAGGAGCAAAGAATCGCCTCTTTAGAAGCCAGCTTGAAAAATATGGCTAAAAATGGCGAGCATGCATGCCGTAATAGTAGCACAACATACCGTTCCACCGGTTGCGAATCTAATTCCAACCCAAGAACAAGTAGCGGCATCTGCTCCAACCAATACCGGTCAGGGGGTACAATCTCCTCACAATGCTACGGTGCCAACTCCATGTCTTTCTGGTGCTGGGGGTGGTGCTTATCATGCAATCCCTCCTCCTAACACACCAAATTAGTCTACTGCTCCACAAGCATCGGGAGACGCTAATGAGGCTATAATGCCCCAGTCCCAAAATACATAAGACTAGGTACGTAGACATGCCAGCCGTATAATAAATATACGTAAGTTGTAAAATATATAATCAAGACAACTAATCTCATCCACAAATATAAGAATAAAAGATAATATAATGCATAAAAATTGCCATTTGTACAAAATGTTGGGCGGAGACAAATCCACTACCAACTAATAAGAGAAGTAATACATAAACAAAGAAAAGAACTTTCAAGAGTAGCAAGGGAAGACCCAAGAGCACGTCATCTTCGAAGGAGTAGAGAAGATCACGACCTTGGCTAGGATACCTGTGGAAAGATAAGAGCACACACCTGGAGAGATCACCAGGTCCTCAGAGGGACGTAACAAGATACAGGAAGAACGTGCCATGTAAACTGAATAAATACTGCTCAATAATAAGTCAACCAGATCATAATATGGTCTAATACCCACCTTTGAATTAGCGTACCATCCCCCGCAACTAAACAAGGACAGAAGATGGCACCCTAATCCACGATGAAGTATCTTTCCATGCCATGAATACAATATGGTATCCAGAACACAACAAGGTTCAGTACCTTCTCACCGAAGCATTGAACCACCCCTACAACCAAACAAGGACAAGGTGTGGCAAACTAGTCCGCGACAAGTTACTGTTCCAAGCCGCGATCAGATATAAGTACTCAAACCAAAAGTACCTATACCTGACGAATAAGGTCATCTAACCACTCTAGGTGTAATGCAATTGAGAATAGTGTATGGTCGCATAACCTTCAAGTCAAGTCAAGATAAAATAATACAATACAATACTCAGTAGCGAGTCTAAACACTATATACCATTCTTCAGTATCGAGTGAGTCTATTGTATATAATCTACTAATCATTCCTCAGTGTCAAGCGAGTCTACGATAGATAGGAAGGAGGTCAACGTCTACTTGTATTCTTCTTGCCCAATGCTCTAACTCTAATAACTACTAGTCTTCTATCATGCAATCCTAATAGTAGTTATAGCCCAACGAACGTCCTTACGTATCGGTGGCCAGCCGACCACGCAACTACATGACCTATATGTGACTCGTGACTCGTGTAGCACATGTGTCAAGGCCAATGGATGCAACACAACTATTGGGGGTCTCTTAAATCTAGGTTCAATGTGTATAAAATAATAAAGAAATAATAAAGACATAGCTGAAAAGTAATAGCATCTGAACAGGATTTAGAAGAGCATTTTATATAACAAAAATTTAAATAAGTAAATGCATGTAATATGAGCTAAAGTAAATACAAAGCACATGTCAAGGTATCTTGCTTGGGGTTTAGCAGCAATTCAATAATGTCCCGCAGGCAAATCGTCAAGTCCAAGAAGGATAGTAACATAGGAGTCTCCATGAATCTCGTCGTATGCTGAAACAAAAATTACCATCATTCCTAGAATAAGAAAAATAGCTAGGATAGACTGTCCATAAGTCCAATTCTGGACACAGGGGCAAAATCGTAATTTTGGGTCAAAATGTTGTCCGCCGTTGGATCCGCCTTGCACCGAAAAATGTGCCAGTACCTACGGTCTCTAAAGTCGTTAAACTATATGTCTATGTTTCCGGTTTGATGAGACTAACCCAATCGTATGTCCAAAGTTGGATTCCGGTGGACTGTGCACAAATTTGCCCGTTGGATCGAGTCGCAGGCCCGCCAAAATGACGTTCAGGTCGATCTTCTCAGAATCAGACCAAACTTGGCATAGAGGGCCATAAAAATGATAAAGTCCTGTTGGCACAAGTTTTGTCTTGATACGATAAACGTACATAAAGTTATGGACTAGTTTGCAAAGAGGCCGATACGAGGTATCTCGATCGATATGCTAGATTTTGTCGCGCATGCACAACGAAATCGAGTTCCGTCGAATCCCACATGTCGACAACATCCATAAGCGTCTTTCGATGCCCATGGGTTGCGACCACGTCATCCAGTTTGTCGGGGCACATCCCGTATCGGTGAAAATTATCAAATTTTACTATTTTAAAAACTGATTTTTCCTAAAGTTTGAAACTGATTTAACAAAAATTTAATCCTTGAAAAATAAAAATAAAAGTGGGGTTTCCAACCTGTATGGGTTGTCTACGAGTTTGTTCAAGTAGTTTCCTATAATTTCTATTGGTCTGTTCAAAAATCACCTTCCAAATAGGGTTCATAAACTGTTTCTTTATAGTTTTTTGGCAAGTTTTTCGTCGATGTTTCCATCGAATTTCTGGGGAATCTAGGCAGTTACAATTAAATCAAATTAAAAGGTCACATAGATGGTTACGTTGGCTATACGAGGAATTGACTAGATCAAAATTTGATCGTGAATATTTAAAGAAAATTAAGGGTGAACTAGGGTACCAGGCTGTGTCTTCAGAATAGATCCGGCTCTGTTCAGGTCGGTTCGGAGTGAGCGCGACATTTTTTTGGGCAATCGCGTGGTAGATATAGGTCGCGTAGTAAGTCGAGAAGGGCGCGGGGATGTCAGGAGAGGTTATGGGTTGCTGTACGAAGTCGATGCGCCGTGAGGAAGAGTTTAGGGGTTTGGCAAGAGATCCCTGTTCGATTCTTAATTCCTTTTATATCCAGAGTTTAAATCTTATTTAAACCAAGATTTGGATTGATCCTAGTAAGGTAGAGATTAGGCTTTACTAGGATTGGCTTAGAGAATTTTAGGTTTAAATTTAAATGACTCAAAATTTCCAAAAATTTTGAGAAGAACCGCAGCTTACTGGCCACCTGCGGGAGATATTAAGGGGAGAAACTCATGAGAAATTGGTTCAATTTCTCGTGAGTTTTTTAAAAGGAAGTATATATATATATATACATATATATATATATATATATATATATATATATATATATATATATATATATATATATATTTATATATACATTTATATACAGTAAAATTGTAGAAAAAATACTAAAAATTAGAATATAATAGTTTTCTAGGATATGCCTATATTTATATGACAATATATAACACATTTTTTTGGGGATATATATACATGTACATAAATATATATATAAGTATATATACCTATATGTACTGTAGAAATTCTAAAAAAATTTAAACTCAATAAATACCTTATAAGTATTTTTTTAAAATAATAATAATAATTGAAATCAAAATACTTAGAAATAATATTATCCCAAAATTTTGATTTATTAGGAAATTTAGATATATATCTATTTACTAAACTTACGAAATAAAAAAATGACATATACTATTAAACCAAAACATAATAAAAATTTATATATAAAAAATATGGGAGTTTACATTCTACCCAACTTATAAGAATTTCGTCCTCGAAATTAAAATAAAACTTAATATAAGCGGACAATGTAGTTAGGGATGGAAAAAATAATTAGGTACGTCAAATCATACAAAAAGCTTTCAAAGGGATGGAGGAAACATTGTAAAATCAAACTCCTAATTCGACGTCACCATCTAAGAATATGGTGTATGGGGTTCACGGCTCTACCCAACTTATAGAGTTTGGTTAATTGTGGGAAGCACAGTTATAGGACTTCAAAAAAGGTCAAATTTCTAAGGATAGGTACTTGATCATTAGACATATCTTAGCCATGGTCTTTAGAGGAAGTCCAGGTATTCCCTAGTTTCCTTAGCCATGAAAATTATCACTATTTTTGAGGTCAATTTTACATAGGGTTTGGCCACATGAGATAGGAATGTCTTAGTCGAAACATAAATGGGACGGGTGGTTATAGAGGGATTTTGGTTCATCTCAAATCATAGGCGACAAAAAGATAAGATTAAGGAATTATGGAAGGAGGATTCACAGACCAAGAGATGGGTACTGTGTTGAGGCACATTTCATACGGTTAGGTTTTACACTCCAAGGATGGAGATTTGCATGAATAGGTTCAATTGGTTTTTGGGTGGTTTTCTAATTGGACACCAATCTTTGTTGA
This sequence comes from Iris pallida, assembly GCA_029216955.1. Taxonomy (NCBI): domain Eukaryota; kingdom Viridiplantae; phylum Streptophyta; class Magnoliopsida; order Asparagales; family Iridaceae; genus Iris; species Iris pallida. The sequence continues at coordinate 2,129,796 of JANAVB010009799.1, forward strand.
AATGATTCTTGGTTTTAAATCTATATTGGCCTGACAAAATTCGACAATATCAATCTAAACTATTTCTTTAGGTTAGAGTAACCTAGAATAAGTTTCAGCTCAAGTGGTTAAGCTAATTTTGAGTCGAGTTGGTTAAATAGGTTCCTTAAGCCCAAAAATGTGCCTTCCGTGACTTTTGTGTATAAGTAGCACATGAGGCCTCAATTGAGTTGCACAATAGTGGCATGTGCATAGTAGGATTCAAGTAGAGCACAACCATATATTGGGTCGAAAGATTTGAGTCAAAATTGGGTCTCCAATTGAAGTCGGAAAGTTCATCGGTATTACGGTAAGGGTTATAGTTGGCCTTTTTGACCCGAAAGTCGCATCATAAAAATAGGATGCAAAAGGACGTGTTTGAGTGAGACATGATATACCTAAATGAAGGTGGGCTTGTCTAGGTCTTGTATATGAAATTTGTTGGAAGGAAAAGTCTATTGTTTGGGCTCTAAATATTAAAATCATGATAGGGGGACACTAAATGATGAAAATAGAAAAGTGTGTGTTCATGAGGCAATGATTTATCATTCTAGTGGAAACCAATTTATCATAATCTACCAATAAAAGAAATTTAGAAGGCTTACAATCTATACTCTCCAGAATTTTCTTCCTCAAAATTAAAACCAAGACACGATTCTATGATTAATGAAGTTAGAAAAATTCAAAGTCGTGATATCGTACCTCGACTTTGATATAAAAGAATAACAAATAACGTGATATGGAAGATATGAATCAAGTACGAAGGTCATTCTCCGATTTTGAATAGATGGAAGGAAAATGCGTATGTCATACTTGCGTTCCTAGGGAATTCCCCTGGCACTAAACACTATGATTTCACATGAACCGAGGACTTAGGCCATTTCACCTAACATATACATGGTCTACAAAAAAGAGTATCAAACTCTAAGACACGTCATGGAAATCCTTTCAACGACTAAGTCCTTAATTTGCTATTCAAAACTAGTTTATCTATGATATGCTTATAGGACTACTAAAGGTGATGAATGTAGTGCTCATGCAATGCTTTTGGTAACTAGTAAATCATCATATGATGGAGGATTATGCTATGGATATTGACTAAACTAGTGAATGTGTGGTTCTAATGCTAAGTCTTGGCTAAATGAATAAAAATGTTATAACTAGGATAATACCTACTAGATCCCTAATCTCGGGATGGGTGTCTATCACAACCATGGTAATGCTTATCCTTATTTTTGTCTATTCTTCTCATGTCTAAACTGAGCTGCTTGGTCATGTAAGGGTTTGGAAAAATAGATGATGGTTTAAGAAGTCAAGATAAATGATTAAAGATCGAGGGTACATGATTCCTTAGAGAGAAGATTGCATGATAGTTGTTTAAGTTAAGGACACGATTAAGGAAATGATTCTATTAATTCTTAATTCTGAATGATTAGAAGATTACGATAACAGATTTAGGGTCGAGGAAATAACTCAAGACAAGGTTGTACTCACTCGTCTTGGCCGATAGTTAGCTATACTTTGTATATATACAACTATCCGGGCCATATGTGATAGTGCAGCTAAATGGGATATCAAGTACGAGCATTTGTCCTCCTAAAATTTGTGAAAGACGAAGACAATAAGAAGCTCAAGGAAGGTATGGTTGAATATAAATACGGGGTTCGAAGACGATTGAATAGTTCAAAAAAGAGTCATCAAGGCATACGCGGATGAGATCCTATAGGGCAAGTATATCTGTTAACTATTTTTTAATCTGCTTAGAGTAATCATAAGAAGAGCGAACCAAGTGCACTTGGTTGATCATACCATCATGCAACGATTCTGATTAGACAATACGTTAGTGGGGTACCTCCAATAACATATATGTCATGAACAAGCTTGATAAAGAATAAGCTTGCAAAACTGAGCTATGGTAGCAGTATTGGTCAAGATGGTAAAATATGAGTACGTGAGATAATGATGAAAGAAAAAAATAAATAAATAAATAATTCAAGTTCCTTAAGAATCTAAGTTTTGTCCGGTGTTCGTGCCTATGCAGTTGCCCTACAGTCTTCTTGTCTAAAGCCTTGGTTATGGTCAAAGGGAATGTTAGGTCGTGAGGCATTCTACCCAACTTATAAGAGTTAAACTAGTAGTGTGATAGGGCAATGGAACATGTTTTACCTAGTATGAGTCACCTTCCTAACCTCTATCAGCACGGAGGAAAGATAAGAATTATAGTTGAAAGGATAATGTAAGATGCAAATCAAGGAGTCAAGCGAAAGTTTAAAAATGGAATCGAGGAAGGAGGTCAAGTATGTGGATGATATCCTAGACTCTAATCCTATAGGCAGGCTTGCTTGGTATGGTAAAGTAACCAAATAATTTACCATAGATCTGTATGGACCACCACAAAAATATGTAATATCCCAGTCCTAAAATATATAGGACTAGGTACGTAGACATGCCAGCCGTATAAAAATATACGTAAGTTGTAAAATACAGTATAACCAAGACAGCTAATCTCATCCACAAATATAAGAATAAAAGATACTATAATCCATATGAATTATCATTTGTACAAAACGTTGGGTGTAGAAAAATCCATTACCAACTAATAAGAGAAGAATACATAATCAAATTAAGAAAAGAACTTTCAAGAGTAGTAAGGGAAGACCCAAGAGCATGTCATCTTCGAAGGAGTAGAGAAGATCACGACCTTGGCTAGGATACCTGCAAAAAATACAAGAGCACACACCTGGAGAGATCACTAGGTCCTCAGAGGGACGTAACAAGATACAGGAAGAACATGCCATATAAACTGAATAAATACTACTCAATAATAAGTCAACCAGATCATAACATGGTCCAATACCCACCTTTGAATTAGCGTACCATCCCCCTCCAACCAAACAAGGATAGGACATGGCACCCTAATCCACGATAAAGTATCTTTCCATGCCATGAATCCAATATGGTATCCGGACCACAACAAGGTTCAACATCGAAGCAGTGAACCACACCTACAACCAAACAAGGACAAGGTGTGGCAAACTAGTCTGCGACAAGTTACTTTTCCAAGCCGTAATCAGATATAATTACTCAAACCAAAAGTACCTATACCTGACGGATAAGGTCACCTAACTACTCTAGGTGTAATGCAATCGAGAATAGTCCATGGTCTCATAACCTCCTACTCAAGTCAAGATAAAATAATACAATATAATACTCAATAGCAAGTCTAAACACTATATACCATTCCTCAGTATCGAGCTAGTCTATAGTACATAGTCTACCTATCGTTCCTCAGTGTCGAGCGAGTTTACGATAGATAGGGAGGAGGTCAACGTCTACTTGTATTCTCCTCGCCTAATGCTCTAACTCTAATAACTACTAGTCTTCTATCATGTAATCCTAATAGTAGTTACAGTCCAACGAACGTCCTTACGTATCGGTGGCCAGCCGACCGTGCAAGTATGAGACCTATATATGACTCTTGACTCGTGTAGCACATGTGTCAAGGCCAACGGATACAACACAACTATAGGGGGTCTTTTAAATCTAGGTTCAATGTGTATAAACTAATAAAGAGATAATAAAGACATAGCTGAAAAGTAATGGCATCTAAACAGGATTTAGAAGGGCAATTTTATATAACAGAAATTTAAATAAGTAAAGGATTGTAATATGAGGTAAAGTAAATTCACAACAAATGACAAGGTATCTTTTCTGGGGTTTAGCAGCAATTCAATAATGTCCCACAAGCAAATCGTCAAGTCCAAGAAGGGTAGCAACATAGGAGTCTCCATGAATCTCATCGGATATTGAAACAAACATTACCATCATTCCCAGAATAAGAAAATTAGCTAGGATAGGCTACCCATAAGTCCAATTCTTAACACAGGAGCAAAATCATAATTTTGTGTAAAAATGATATCCATCGTTGGATCCGCCTTGCACCGAAAAGCATGCCGGTACCTATGGTCTCTAAATTTGTCAAACTATATGTCTACAGGTCCAGTTTGGCGAGACGAATCCAATGTATGTCCAAAGTTGGATTCCGGTAGGCTGTGTACAAATTTGCCTATTGGATCGGGCCGTAGGCCCGCCAAAACGACATTCCGGTCGATTTTTCATTATCGGACCAAACTTGGCATAAAGGACCATAAAATTGATATGGTCCTGTTGGCACAAGTTTTGTCTCGATTCGACGAACATGCACAAAGTTATGGACTAGTTTGCAAAGGGGCCGATACAGGATATCTCGACCGATACGCCTCGATTTCGTCGTGCACGCACAACGAAATCGAGTTCCGTCGAATCCCACAAGTCAAAAACATTCATACGCGTGTTTCGATGTCCATAGGTTGCGACCACGTCACTCAGTTTGTCAGGACGCACCCCGTATCGGTGAAAATTATCAAATTTTACTATTTAAAAAAATAATTTTTCCTAAAGTTTAAAACTGATTTAACAAAAATTTGATCCATGAAAAATAAAAATAAGAGTGGGTTTCCAACCTGTATGGGTTGTCTATGAGTTTGTTTAAGTAGTTTCCTATAATTTCTATTGGTTTGTTCAAAAATTACCTTCCAAACAGGGTTCCTAAACCGTTTCTTTACAGTTTTGTGGCAAGTTTTTCGTCGATTTTCCCAACGAATTCCTGGGGAATCTAACCAGTTACAATTAAATCAAATTGTTATGTTGGCTACACGAGGAATTTACTAGATCGAAATTTGGTCGTGAATATTTAAAGAAAATCAAGGGTGAACTAGGATACCTGGCTGTGTCTTCAGAACAAAGCCTGCTTTGTTCAGGTCGGTCCGGGGTGAGCACGACGATTTTTTTCGGCATTTGCACGGTGGCTGTAGGTCGCGCAACAAGCCGGGAAGGGCACGGGGATGTCAGGAGAGGTTATGGGTTGCTGCATGAAGTTGATGCGCCGTGAGGAAGAGTTTAGGGGTTTGGTGAGAGATCCCTATTCGATTCTTGATTCCTTTTATACCCAGAGTTTAAATCCTATTTAAACCAAGATTTGGATTAAGAGGCAAAGATTAGGCTTTACTAGGATTGGCTTAGAGAATTTTAGGTTGAAATTTGAATGACTCAAATTTCCCAAAAGTTTGGAGAAGAACCACAACTTAGTGGCCACTTGCGAAAGATATTAAGGGGAGCATCTCGCGAGAAATTGTTCCAATTTCTCGCGAGGTTTTTTTTAAAAGAGGAATATATATTTATGTATACATTTATATACAAAAAAATTATAGAAAAATAATAAAAATCAGAATATACTAGTTTGCTAGGATATGCCTATATTGATATGACAATATGTAGCACATTTTTTTTTGGGATATATATATACATGTACATAAATATATATAAGTATATATACCTATATGTACTCTAAAAATTCTAAAAAAAATTAAACTCAATAAATACCATATAAGTTTTTTTTAAAAAAAATAATAATAATTGAAATCAAAATACTTAGAAATAACATTATCCCAAAATTTTAATTTATAAGGAAAAATATATATCTATTTACTAAACTTACGAAAAAGAAGAAGACGTATACTATTAAACTAAAACATAATAAAAATTTACATATTAAAAAAATGGGGGTTTACAGAGGCTGTAAAGTTTTTGCGTACTCAGTTTGAAGACTTCAAACAGAAGGACGACCTACAAAAGCTTGGGATCAAACAACCTTATCCCATAGAGTGGTAGGAAGTTCCGTTTTCACCCAAATACAAGCCTCCCACCATTATGCTGTTTGACGACAGTACGTCCCCAAGCCAGTACCTCAATCACTTTGAGGTAATAACTGATCAACTTCAGCCGAACGATGCTCTACTCACTAGAGTATTCGTCGGATGCTTAGCTGGTGCGGCTTACGACTAGTATCACATAGCCAGATGGTTGCATAACCTCCTTTGCTCGGTTCAAACAAATATTCTTGGAACAATTTTATGAGGGAACAAACGACATGACTATGTCAGCCCTCATCAAAATCAAACAACGGCCCAATGAAACTGCTGAGCGTTTCATTGAACGCTTCCGTCGTAAGGCACTCAAAATGCCTCTGGGAACTCCATATGCTCTGACTATAGACACATGCAAATCGAATTTGCTGCGTATAGTCAGCATGTTGACTGGATCCACACAATTCTCGGACTGGCCTTCCTTCATAGTGAATGCCAGAGCAGCCGAAGAAAGTGCTGACAAGTTCAAGCAATCAGGGATCCAGATGCCTAATCTCGACAGAGCTAAACATTCTGTATCCAACAACGGTGGCGGTCAGAATAACCGCAATGGCAAGAAAGCCTTGGCCATCAATGTCGAGGGCAAAGAAACTCTAGCCGTCAACATAGGTTAATCAACACCTACCACGATGGCACCACTACAGAGGGCACCGTGCTCGAAAGTGGAATACTCCTTCGACGAAGACTATGTTATGAGTATCTTCGATTGCTTGATCACGAGAAATAAACTTCAGCTGTCCAACGTAAAGCGGCCAAAGGAAGTAGGTAAGACTGATCATCTTAGATACTGTGTGTATCACAGGTTCATTGGACACCCGACCAGAGCATGCTATGTACTCAAAGGAAAGATCCAAGAGATGATTAAGGCCGGCACAATCACTCTTCAACATGACGAGAAGACTGTGACTGCCAACGTCGTCTCTTTGCAGTTTGGCGACTTTCCTGCTCAACTTGTGCAGGATGGAGTCGTTCATATCCTGAAAGCTACTCTGGAGATTTTCAATCTCCCGTCTGTACGAAGTGATGGTCTTATTCCTCTGTTAACTGATACAGGAGAAATCATGTGGATCCATCCTGATTTGGTGGTTGACTTTGAGACACCCATATCGTCTACAAAATCTAAGAAGGTAATCAAATATAAGTTATGTCACATGATCCCACTGGGTGATTATCATCATCCACCTCTAACTACTACCTTCATCCCGGCAGCAAGTTTATCTTCTTCTTCTGAGACGATGCTACCAAAGCTGGAGGACAATTACCAACCAGTATTCCATCTATATAGTCAACAATCCCAGGAACTAATGACGAAGATGGTATATGACCTACAGAAAGTCCCTGGCTTGAACCATGGAAGAGGATCTCCTGTACCTCTTTCCCTACGCCTTCAACACAATCAGTCTCGTGTTGGCTTAGGGTTCTGGACAAACTTTTCATCTTGCCAAAGGAAGCTTTCCAATGGCAAGACTCGGACAAAGAACTGCAATATGGTATCATTCGCACCGGTACCGGAAGAAGAAGCCTTTGTTGATCCAAACTGGATCACAGTCAACCTAATTTAGAGAATTAACAAAACAATATTTGACATGATCCAATATGACACAATGAGCTCAAAGTCAAGACCATCAGCTATAACATATCAAGATCAAGACGGTTGTCATCAATATCTTGATCATTACAATTGTACTTATACAGAGTCTGTACTTTTCATTTTATTGAGTCTAGGATTATGTACGCTGAGTCGCATTGAGCTATCTTGAGCCTAGACTTACTGCACCAAACAAAACAAGACATCACCAAACCAATCCAATATAATCAAAGCCTATTTCATAGTTTTGGCCCCTACTAAACAGAATTCGGGTCGAACTCTGCCAAAGGTAGAGTTCGGGCCGAACTTTGTCTCCTAAAAATCAGGATACTAATTTTAAGGGCCTACTTGATACTAGCTGTCCAACGTTCAAAAATTTGAATTTTTGGGACAGAATTCTGGCCGAATTCTGCCTGCTCAGACTAGTATAAATAGAGCTTAAATTCTTCCATTTTAAATCATCTCTTACCTTTAAATATTTAAGCCTTCTAAGCTCTACTACTCTAAGCCCCACTCTTCCATATCTTCTAGGCCACAACTCTCCTTAGCCCAAGGTGCTCAGTACGATATCAGCTAGAAGTTGTGTACAAGTGTGAAAGAAAAGTCACTTGGACAATTTTAAGTTTTGCCTCTGCGAAGTTGAAAGAAGTTGGCGTGCTCTTCTGAGTAAAGGCACGTGGTTGTACCCTATTTCACAAATAGTAGATTTAAATCCTGAGCAAGAGTTCTCAGGCCTGGACTAGTCCTCCACGAGGAAAACTAGGTTAAAATTGCTGTGTTTGCGTATGCTCTCCTGATCTTTATTTACTTTCATATTTATCTCTGATTACTTACTCTCTTGATAGTTGTTATGTGGAGTTGATATAGAGTTACTTTTTAAATTGGTGATTATCGACACAAACTCTATTCACCCCCTCTAGAGTTGTCTACACGTAACTTCAATTGGTATCAGAGCTCTGTTCTCTTGATATTGGATTAACATCCTAGAGTTGATCCATGGCAACCACACAACCTATCTTTACCAACTATGGTGAGGGACAGTCCACCAACAGGCCACCCCTATTTGATGGAACCAACTACACCAATTGGAAGACTAGAATGAGTTTCTTCCTAATGTCTTTAGACTTTGATCTTTGGACCATCGTCGCTGATGGTTACCTGCTAGAATTGCTGTCGAGGGGACTCTCACTGACAAACGCCATGACAAATATACCGACCAAGAAAAGAAATAGGCTAGTTTAAATGCTAGGGCTATTAATGCTCTCTTCTGTGCTATAGATAGGACTAAAGTCAACAGAATCTCTACATACTCCACCTCACACGAAGTATAAAAACTTCTAGAGGTTACCCATGAAGGAACCACACAGGTGAAAGAATCAAAAATCAGTCGTCTGATGCAAGAGTATGAAGCTTTCAAGATGAACTCCAATGAGACGATCAAACAGATGATTACTAGATTCCTCGACATCGTCAACCCTCTATCCTCTCTTGGTAAGGACTACTCCAACCATGAGAAGATACGCAATGTACTAAAGAGATTAACGAAGAACTGGAATCCCAAAGCCACGACGATCATAGAAGGAAATGATCTCACCATAATGTCTCTAGAAACATTGATGGGCAAGCTGATGATGCATAAGCTCGATCTTAATGACTTTGAAGAAGCAGCTCCAAAGGAAAAGAAAATTGCACTAAGAGCTTATCGGCGAAAGGTTGCTCCAGAAGATACTGATGACGATGATTCTAAGGTGATGATCAATCACTAATGGTCCGTAACTTCAAAAAGTTTCTACGCTTCAACCAAAGAAAGAAGGAATAACACAAAGAAGATGATGAAGAGCCCATCTGTTTCGGCTGTAAGAAGACAGGGCACGTCAGAAAAGATTGCCCTACTGCAAAGAAAGTAAGCCGATATAAAAGATTGTACAAGAGGGAAACCTCTCGGAAATATGCCAACACAAGTATTTGGCACGAGAGCGAAACCAGTGAATCAGAAGAAGAAGAGGACTCTCCCCAAGATTCAACAAACGTCTGCCTAATGACAACATCCAAAGAGGTAATAAACGATTCTTTTGATGACTTTACCTTTGATGAACTTGGTGATGCCTTTAGTGACTTGCTTGAAGATCATAAGAAGTTGCTTGTCAAGTATAAACATGCAAAGGATAAGATAAAAACTTATGAAGTTGAAATACATAAACTTACATGTTTACTTGATAATGTTAGAGACACATCACCCACGGATAACACTGAGGAGGTATCCAAGCTTAAATTAAGCTTACACGATGCCGAATATCTCATTGAGAAACAAACACGTGATATTACAGCACTCAATGAGGAACTTCTTGATAAGACAAAGAAGTATAATATTGCTGTTGTAAGAATTGATGCTCTAACTGTCAAGTATAATGATATGTGTGACACCGCTAAAAGATTAGAGATCAAACTGGGGAAACAAGTTGTTCAGCCTCAAGCCCAGTCTCACAGTCACAACATGCACACAAAACAAAAGTTTGTTCAACACAAAAATATACGTCACAAGAAAAACACATATACTCATGCTGCTCATAATCATGCTTTTATGTACACTTATCCACATGCATCACGAAGAACACCCACACCCACTCATGGCATACATAGACATACTCCTATGCACACACATTCTCATGCAGTACATCAAACAAATAGTGTGATCCCTTTAACCAAAATTTTATCATTTTTACTATTGTTATACTTTATTTAGTTATAATTCTACAAGTGTTTTTAACAAAAACTACTAATATTTTATAACCATTATTATCTTACAATAGATACTAATTGTCATTATGGTTACAAATAAATCCCTAATGAATTACAGTATTACATTATCTATTTTAAACCATAGAAGGGGTATTAGGCCAACCAGATTAAGAGAGGGGGGTTGATTGAAAACTTAAACTGCTCAAAACTAGCGGCAAAGAGAGATTTGAATCCTCCTAAGATTCAAATCATGAAGCTCTTATCCAAAAACCACACTCGTTCCTATCAAAACCCTGTGTATATATATAGATATGAAGGATCGATTAGTCTCCACTTCCCAAACCCTAACCCTTTCCCTGCGCCTGGAGTTTGTGAAGATTGGCACGATCGAGAGAGTGGTTGATAAGTAGAGGCTTCGATTTCTCCAACAGGTAACCATCTTCCTCCACACCACCATGTCTTTAATTCCTTAAACTAAGTTTGACTGTACCCTATTTTCTATACGTAACTTGGGTAGCTGAGAATATGTCCAGGAGAATCTAGTTGAAAATGTTAGAATAGTAGTGATATCAGTAACATGGCCACAGGATAATATGACGAATACTCCATATAGGTGTAACCAGGACAACTCACAAATATAAGTTAAGGATTTTTAGTTCTTATGGTACCAGAGTTATATGTATAGGCAGGGAAGAGTAGGCGTGTCCCTGACCAAAAAACTGAGGAGGGGTGAAACCATTAGGCAAACTTGGGCACAAACAAATGCTTAAGGGTATCCTTGAATATGAGTAACTTGATGTGTTGATACCCGTACTAGAACCCAACCTATTAAACTGCTATAGGCAAGGATCCTATTTGCCAGGATATAAGATGACCATAGATGTTAGTTGGGTTGAGTCATCAAATTGCATACCATGTACCCTGCCATGTCCACTGTGGTTTTGGTCAGGACAGTTGTACTATTATCCCTCGAGTATCAGGATACGACAGGTTACATATGGGTTAGGGATGCTATGACTATAAGTATCAAATAGGATTAGAGGTGTTCATGTGTAGTCAATGGAATTGAAGTATATGAGTAGAAGTCTCTGCATAGATGTAGGGGTAGGAGTATGTACACTGTTATGAGACATCCCATACCCTATTGTACCAGGAATAATGGTACCTCTCATGATTCATTGGACATAAGGATGATACATGGACAAGTTAGGAGACTAGGGGTTAATAGGTGACAATAAGCTATAGATAATGAAACCAGTGTAGAGCAAATATCATTTAGGCGACCTCTATATAAACATGGATACCTGCAATCACCCAAGGTACTTACCGTTGACTTTCTGACACCTTGTCCAGCAGAGTGGGACTAGTCCCGGTGCCCATGTTCAGTAGATAGGGTACAAGAGGTGTAGGTAGAGTAATTGGGTAGTAGGGTCAGAAGGCTATATGGGTGTTGTATGTATCCGTATGATACCAAGGGAAGTAGTATGACAGCAGGATTAGGTGGCATGCCATGCCTAACAGAGGGCTATTGATGTATCAGTGTTGCCAAACAAATAGGTATGGGTTGTACCATAGTGTGTGTAAATCATAGTAACTACAGGTTACTATACAGGTCAAGTATCCAAGGAAAAAATGATAGGCTAGTATCCACAGCTTGGTCTATGCAAGGATGACCATAATAGGATCAGTAAGGGCATGTTGTGCCTCTGGTATACAAAGCATAAATTGTAGGTAACCGAGACAAAACAGCTTCTAAGCACGAATGGAAAAGAGGATAGAGGAGTCCTACTTGTTTTGCCAAACAACAGCACCTATAGCCATCTGTAGCGATGTCAGTAGAACACAAGAGCGTCCAGGTAGCAAAGCATGGTCTGGGTATTAGGAAGCCTAACAACAACAAGTATCAGGTTAGATAGATGGCATTAGTAAGGAAACTCAGCCCTAGGGACACCTGTAAGAAAACCAAGGGTGGGGAAATCCTAGGTAACTAGATATCCTGCATAGGATGCAACCAGGTAGGTGTTGAGGCATACAGAGATGATGAAGTGTTTAACCCACACTAAGGTCCCAGGTATCCTACAGAGCCCTAGTAGCAGAACAGGTAGTGGGGAACTCTACACTAGAGTGTCTAGAGGCAGGCAACATAAATAATATTGGGGGTACAGTGGGGTGTCAAAGGTTAGGATAAAGGTATACCATAAAAACCCATCTATGGCAGCCTACCTATGTTGTAAGTATAAATTAGGTACTAGAGTGAGTATAACCTAAAGTGCATATACTTCTTTGGCCCAGCAAGACCAATAGAAGGGGGAGTTGCCTACTACAACTACCAGGGCAGCGGTATTTTAGTATCAGTTAGGCCAACAGCACCCAATAGGCTTGTTGGCTTAATAACACTATCAACACACTAAAATAGGTTGAGTGTAGGTAAATAAACAACTGTACTAAGTTCCAGGACAAGGGAGTGATGAGATACCTGAATGTAGAGTAGTAGCAGGTAAAATTACCTACTACATGGACTCTAAGGTACATATGGGTAAGAGTATAATATAGAAAGGACATAAATAACTTGGACAGAGGACTGAGGAGTCAAACAAACCAGATAGACAGGTGGAAGTAGTGAGGTAAATGGTAAACCAAGCTTAATACTAAGTTGGTAGATAAGTACATGAACAACCAAGATACAGACCCAAGTGTGACAATAGATAAATATGGGTTAGCCTACTAAAGGATTCTAGCATCACCATCTAGTATAGACCCAAGAGTGTTAAGAAGAGACCCAGCCTTGAAGATAAACGAAAGCCAAAATAGGTGATTGGTATAGAATGACCTAGGAACCTAACATTAAGTAGATAAGCTTGTTGTACTCTTAAAATTGTATATTAATTCCATTATAAATTATCAAATAGGTTACTTGGACTTTGACTCAGTGCTCGACCCATGCCAGCAGCTCAGGACCACATGCAAGTGCATGTACTGATTGCTTTTATTTCTAATAGTTCCTTTACATGTTAAACGTATGTCTTGCTGCTTGTTGACATGCTCGTCACACAAAGATTAGTACCATGGATTTATTATGCTTCTTGACTGTCATTTACATGATTACCCTACTTACTACTCGATTCTATGGGTACTAACAGGGTGGAGAAATATCTTAGTAGACGTGTGAACTACCCATTCTATCCCAAAATGTCTGATCTTGACTGATAGCTGCTGCACACGACACGTGCAGGGTGCCGTATTTATCCCTTAGTCGTTCACATGTCGAAAAGGATATTTCAACACACTTAGATAGTTGTCTTTTATTATTACTTTACATTTCACCACTTGCTATGTCATCATGCTTTTACATTCTTTCTACTTGACATACCATGTTCTGCGATTCATGCTTTCGTTCTGGATATACCATGTCATCAGCTTACCTTCTAGTTTCTTCCACATATGCTATTTTTATGCACTGTCGAACCTATTATGTTGCGGATAGCTTTTCAGTTTGTGTGCTTGTTCCATTCCTGACTGGAAAACCAATATTTTTAGGTGATGAGTTAGAGAATTTTTGTACCACATATTATGAGCATACTGCAGATCCCGATTTTGGCACACAGGACGAACTGGAGGCTGCTTTTGCGGAGTTACCCACTACAGATGGCTTTTAGTAGACTTTATTTAGTATTCTCACAAATTTGTTCAGTTTAAGACTTTTAGATATTATTTCTATTTTGAGGTTCATGAGTTGATTTGTGGATGTACTCTTAGCACATTTCATTTTCTTCGGAGACTATATCACTTTAATTCACTTTTGATCTATCTTGGAGTTTTCTTAGATCATTTATTATACTTCTCTCCAAACTGTGGTTATTATATAAAATCCATCTTGTCTTGATCTTATCTGTTGATGTGGTTTATATTATGCAAATGAATATAAACTGCATGGTTGTATTTATAAATATGGAGATGACGAGACAGCGTACTGCCGCCGACTCCACGACGTAGGCTGTACGTACCCACTGCTCATGCCCAAATACTGGTGTGGGTTGTGACACGTTTTTATGGTGGCCCATGTAGGTCAAATTTTGTAAAAATCGTGAAACTCGTGGTAGTACTCAACTTAGATGTACTACTGCGAGGCCTGCCAATAGGAGTAAACTTTAAGGACCATCTCCACATGTTTAAAATCGTTATTGACTTTCATATTTGATTTTATTTACTCCTTTGATCTACATCCTGTTTGAATCTTCATACCGACTAATGATTTTTTTGGGACAGTTAAATGGATTCTCAAGGCAGAAATACCACTCCCTTGAACACCCCAGCAACCGTCGGTGGGTCTTCTGTAAACGGAACCCCACCGACCCACGGAGGCCAGTTCACCTATCTGGACGAGATGCCATAGCTGCAGACTTCAAGATTTTGCGGAGATGACATTCCACCACCTCCCCAGTTTCTTCCGCCGACTCTGCCACCAGTACCGTTTCCTCTACCAGCACCCATCCAACATCCAGCACCAGTTCTGCCTCCAGCACCTGCGTTGGACAACGCTACGCTTCTTGGGATCTTCTAACAGCTCATCACTTCTCAGACAGAGCAGGCCAACGCCTTCTGCGACACCTTGAGGGAGGCTTTTTAGACCAGGGATGCTCCCCTCTGCACCCCGGAACTTCCAAGAATTTCATGGACCTTAGGCCCAGGGAACTCAAAGGAACGGAAGGGATCCTCTACTCAGATGATTGGTTAGAGAATGTGGATCACAATCTCCAGATGGCTCGAATTCCTGAAGACAAGAAGGTTGAGACAGCTAACATACAACTCTATGACATCGCTTGTACGTGGTATAGGGATGAGCCTCGATTCACCGCACCAGATGTGACTTGGGAAGAATTCAAGGAGCTGTTCAAGACGAAGTTCTACCCCGACGCGGCCAGAGAAGAGTTAGAAAATGAGTTCGAGAGCCAGGAACAGGGCAACCTCTCCATCGACGATTACACCGCCGAGTTCTCCTACCTCAGTTGCTTCGCAGATGCCTTGACCCCTGCAGCCAAAGCCAAGAAGTTCAGAAAGGGGCTATCACATGAAATTCGTATAGCCATCGCCACCAGCCAGGCCACAACATACGAAAGAATCTTGAAGGTTGCACAGGATGTAAAGAAGGAGCTGAAACGCAAGCAGAAGAGAGATAGAGACACATACGGAAGGGGCAACAGCCAGTCAGGATCGGTGAAGCGGTCTAGTGCTCCAGGGAAGACCGCGACACAGCAGCAGCCACAGCGCTATTTCCAGCAGCAGTACCAGCCTCTAGCTAGAGTCCCTACCTCTCAGCAGAATCAGTCGAGACAGCCAACTCCCACCTGCGGCCACTGCAGGAAGCCGAGACATACGTGGAAGATGTGTAGGAGACGACTTGGAGTATGCTTATTTTGTGGTTCGAGCGCACATCGGATGAAGGAGTGTCCTACAACATAGATTCGTACAGCACAAAGGGTAGCTCCTGCCCCGAAAGCACCGACGAAATCTGCGATACCCCTGCAGCAGAGAGGGCCCCTGTCCACACAGCAGCAGCGCTTCGTCCAGCACCAGCAGCAGGGCAAAGCTTATGCCATGGTGGCCGAGAAGACATTGGCATCTCCGGACGTGATAGCAGGTTCTGTTCTCCTTGAGTCCTTTTTAGCTATTACTTTATTCGATTCTGGCGCCAGTCATAGCTTTATATTTGTAGCTTTTATTTTTAGACATAGTATTGTATCTGAGCCTTTAGACTGCACTTATAAAATCTTGACTGACAGAGGCATCATCTTAGTCAAGGATGTTTGCGTCGGACGTCGTATTACCATAGGAGGCTGGAAATTGCATGCTAGTTTATTCATAATGCCCTTTCCGAGCTTTGATATAGTGCTCGATATGGATTGGTTGAGTAAACATTATGCCAGCATTGATTATCGCCGCGGCTGTGTTGTGTTTAGTCTGCCTGGAGAGACCGAGTTCAAGTTCACTAGAGGAGCAGTAGAGCAGCTTAGCGACGCTATTTGTGGGACCATGGTAGCAGAGAAGGAGCTACCTCATCCCATTATCGCGGAGTTTCTCGATATTTATCCCCGAGGAGCTGTCGAGACTGCCGCCAGACAGAGACGTTGAGTTTTCCATTGATCTTGTGCCAGGCTCGGAGCCAGAGTCGCAGGAAGTATATAGGATGTCACGACCCGTACCTACTTTTCGGACTCGAGAGCGTGAGCAAGCCAGCTACGTATCAAGCGTACTCTAGTCCGACTCGAATACGTAAACGCTGTCAAGAGCATGGTAAACTGCCAAATCATGGTAAAATATTCTATATCTCAAATCCACAATAAGTGTACAAAACATGAATGAATACTATAGGTCGTGGTCTACATCCCACTATCATATATGTCCGATAAGACTCTAAAGAAAGTAACAAGCGTCTAAAAACTGAATCAAGAAACATGATATCTTATGATAAGGTATGAAATCACGAGCGGATAATAAATGTAATAACGATACCTGAATCCCGCTAGCGTATCATCACATCCGCCATCCAGAACTACTAGCTAACTCCATGCAATCACTAAATCTGAAGAGATCATCAGGTCCTCAGGGGACATAGCAAGATACATAAAAACGTGTCTATCTAGCAGTTTAATCATGCAATAAAATATAAATAGGGTATAGACAGGAAAAAAGAAAGAATCATAACAACTGACTACTGACATGATTACTACTAACAAGTGGCTATAGACAAGTGACTACTGACAGAATGATCATGAACACGGGTACAAGAACTACTATGCATAAATGAACTGCTGGATGAGAATAAAAAAAATATGTCACGAGATCAATGGATACTCAAACCCTCGCCCCTAGTGTGGACTCGCAGGCTAGCATCAAGAATCATCCTCGCCTCTAGTGTGGAATCACAAGTTAGCTTCACAAAATAAAGATACAAATAACTACTAACCCTCTCCCCTAGTGTGGACTCGCAGGTTAGCTTCACGAATACAAGGTACAATAATTCCGTTATGACTTACTCCTCCTATGATACGATACGAGAGAGAACCAATCCAGTAGAACCATGACATCCAGTCAAGAAGGATAACGATAGGAGAACATGACTAATAAACCTGTAAACACTGTCTAAGGTAAAGCATGCGAATCAAGAGAACTAAAATAACTAACTGATAACATATAAAGAGATAGTGACTAAATAAGCATGTAAATCATGAACAACTACAGAACCAACTGATAACATATATAAAGTAAAGGAACTGTAAGCATGAGTAATTAACTGTAGAGGGAGGCAAGGTATCTTGCCTGGAGGTTGCACGCAGATCCAACAATATATCGTCAACTGATAAGCTATAAATTCCAAGTCACACAACTATCTTCGAAAGCTGAAACAGACATTGCCAACATTCTCAGAATAGTCAAATTAGCTAAGATTGCCTATCCTTAAGACCAATTCTGGACACAGGGGCAAAACGGTCATTTCGGGCTAAAATGATGTCCGTCGTTGGACCCGCTTTGTACCGAAAAGCGTACCGGAGTCAATGGTCTCTAAAGTCGTCAAACTATATGTCTACAAATTTTTTTTGACGATATAAACCCAACCCTATGTCCAAATTTGGATTCCGGCAGGCCGTACACAAAATCGCCTGTTGAATCGGATCGTGGGCCCGTGAAACGGCGATCCGATCAACTGTCTCAGAATCGGACCCAACTTGGCATACAAGACCAAAAAAATGATATGGTCTGTTGGCACTGGTTTCGTCTCGATATGACGAACATGTATGAAGTAATTGGAGTTTTTGCAAAGTGGCCGATACGATAAATTTCGACGGATATGGATCAAATTTACCGCGCACACGCAACCAATTTGAATTCCGTCAAAGCCCACACGACCACGAAGCCGTTCCGCACCATTCGGTGCTTTTGGATCGCGACCACGTCGCCCGGATTGATGGGACGCACGTTGTATCAGAGGGTTTTTATGTTTTTATAAAACAGTGTTCTAAGCTTTTCATTGATTTTCAATCCGATTTCTACTACTGTCTAATCTACGATAAATAAAAATAATAATGAGGTTTTCTTCGCGATTAGGTTGTCTAAACTTCTTTAGTTTCTCAAAACTGTCGATCGCTTGACAGGAAGTCACCTTCCAAATCGGGTGTTTGAACCAATAACTGTTATGTTTTTCGAGCAGTTATTCGTCAGTTTTGATGTCGTCCTCTCAAGAAATCTAGGGCATATGAAAATAAACAAATTGAAGAGACTTACAATCCTATATGTTGTGTACGCACCCGAAGCGATGGCTCAAAGAACGACCGATTATGTGTCAATAAATTGCCATGCGAAGTCGAGTTCGCGAGGCTGCTGTTGCTGTCGCATGCCCGTGCGTTCTTGGCCGACTCCGGCCACGCGCGACGGCGCTGCGGTGGCCGGGTGTGCGCGTAGAGGTAGGGATGTTGGCGACATTGCGTCAAGGTTTAGGTTTTTGCCCTACTCGTCTCTCTCTCTGTATATGTATATATCGCGGCTGTGCAGTGTACAGGGGTCGGGGTCGGGTCTGTTGGCCCGCTCGGCTGGGTTCTGGGTTTGGAATGCTGCTGCTTTTTTTATTTATTTCATTTGTTTTCCTTTCTTTATAGTTATATGTATATGTATATATATATCTATATATATGCACACACATATACCTTTATATATATATACTTATATGATAATCCTCATAAAATCTAAATAACCTCAATACTATTTATTTTCTAGTGTAGGGCCAACCTATATAAATATGAACACATACACTATACTATTTATTTAACAATAAAATACACATAACCAATAATAGTAAAATACTATTATTTAATAATAACATCAACAACATTACTACTAATAATAATCCTAATAACACTGAAATTAAACCAATAATATATTTCGATGAACTCATCAAACACGCCATTTATTTGGCTCCAGAAATTTGTACATATATTCCAAAACGTCAGTTATTGTTAATAATAGCTATATTTTACGTTTATAGCAAATATCTAGAAACATATGTTAATTCTTAAATAGATACAAAACGTTTGCATACAGATAAAGTACGTCCTCAAAGACGTCCTTGGTCTCACTACATGCCTACCCGGGCTTGAGCTTGGTTCGGATCCAGTCTGGCTAGTTTGGTGCAGCCAAGTCTCTTACAAGTCAATATTATAATAATAGATAAATAATTAGATTATTTATAGGGTCATGTTACAACTTAGCATGGTTTTTCTAGTTAGGACATCACTATGGCTCGACCTTCCCTGGTATGGCTAATACACTAGTCAAGGCACGCCACTGCACTATTCGTGCCACGATTTCTAGTCACCTTGTACTCCCAATTTAATCATGATTAAAGCTCCATATCGTAATAATTAGCTATTAATTATTTATAAAATTCTAGAAATCACCATTTAAGTCAAATAAATAAATAAATAAATATTTCAAAATTTCGAGAAGGGGAGCTACACAGGATCAATAACAAAGAGGCGACGGAATTGAAGAAGCAGATTAACGAGCTACTGGAGCAAGGATTCAATAGATCGAGTTCGTCGCCTTAGGGTGCACCAGTTCTTTTCGTTCCAAAGAAGGACGGGACAATACGTATGTGTATCTACCGGACCATGAATAACAAGACGATCAAGAAAAATACCCACTACCAAGAATTGACAATCTCTTCGATCAGCTGAGTGGTGCACGAGTATTTTTGAAGATCTACTTGAGGTCGGGGTACCACCAGGTTAAAGTGAAGAAGGAGGATATCCCGAAGACAGCCTTCCAGACCAAGTATGGCCAGTACGAGTTTATGGTGATGCTGTTTGGGTTGACCAATGCCCCGACAATCTTCATGAATTTGATGAATAAGGTATTTCATCCATACCTTGATAAGATCGTGGTGGTTTTCATCGACGACATCCTCATTTATTCGAAGTTGCCAGAAGAGCACGAGGAGCATCTGAGGATCGTGTTGGAGACCCTCAGGAAGGAAAAACTCTACAAAAAGCTTTCAAAGTGCGAGTATTTCCTAGACAAAGTAGAATTCCTAGGGCATATGGTGACAGGAGACGGTATATCCGTGGACCCGAAGAAGATTGCTGCTATCGAGTCATGGACTACTCCGACTTTTGTGGCAGAGATTCGAAGTTTCTTGGGATTGGCGGGGTACTACAGGAAGTTCGTACAAGATTTTGCTCGAATTGCGGAGGCGATGACTAGGCTCACTCGAAAGGATGTAGAGTTCATGTGGATAAAGGACTACCAGGCTGCGTTCGATGAGCTGAAGAAGAGGCTGACGACAGCTCCTATATTGACGTTGCCATCTGGTTTCGACAGTTTTTCTATCTATAGCGATACTTTAGGGAAGGGGTTGGGGTGTATTCTTGAGTAGAACAAGAATGTGATAGCATATGAATCCATACAGCTGCGACCATATGAGAAAAATTATCCCACCCACGATCTAGAGCTGGCAATAGTCATATTTGCCATGAAGTTGTGGAAACACTACTTGTACGGAGAGTGTGTGGATATATTTACTAACCATAAAAGCTTGAAGTACATTTTCACGCAGAAGGAGCTGAATATGAGGCAACACAGATGGCTGGAATTGATGAAAGATTTCGATATCTCGTTGCAGTATCACTCGGGGAAGGCGAACGTAGTTACGGATGCCTTAAGTAAGTCGGTATCCCATGGCTATGTTCTTGATGAGAGACCGACACTTGTTAGCAAACTTGGAGAGCTTAGGCATTGAGGTCATCATTCCCGGAGTCGAGATGCAGATGATGGGCATACAGATTCAGTCTGGACTGATGGACAGGATACGAGAGGCATAGCACCAGGACGAGCAGCTGAGGGGTATCATAGCACATGTGCAGGCCGGTTTGTTAGAAGATTTCACCATTGTAGAGGATGGCTCGTTGAGGTACGGGACAAGATTATGTGTACCTAGTGGAGAGCTGCGAGAGGAAGTCATGCAGGAGGTGCACCGTTCTCGGTATTCCTTGCATCTCGGAGCCAATAAGATGTACAAGGATATGAGAGCCCACATATGGTGGTACGGCATGAAGCGAGAGGTAGTGCGCTTCGTTTCTAGATGCCTTGTGTGTCAGCAAGTCAAAGCCGAAAGGTAGAGACCAGGAGGTTTACTTCAGCCGTTGTTGATTCTCGAGTGGAAGTGGGAACATATCATTATGGATTTTGTTTTCGATCTTCCACGATCACTAGGAGGGAAGGATACAATTTGGGTCATCGTTGACAGGTTGACCAAATCGGCCTACTTTATACCATTCAAAGTGGGACTATCAACGGAGAGGTTGACAGAGTTGTATGTGAAGCAGATCGTCAGGTTGCATGGCGTTCCAGTGAGTATCATCTCCGACCGCAACAGCAGGTTCACGTCTTACTTTTAGAGCAGTCTGCAGGCTAGCTTAGGCACATCGCTCAAGTTCAGCACCGCCTATCATCCACAGACGGATGGACAATCAGAGCAAACTATTCAGATGCTCGAGGATATGCTACAGACGTGTGTACATGATTTCGGTGGCTCATGGGAGGATTACCTTTACCTCGTGGAATTCTCCTACAACAACAGCTATTAAGCTAGTATCGAGATATCCCCATTCGAGGCTTTATATGGACGGAGATGTCGTACCCCACTATCTTGGGACAACATGGGTGAGAGAGCACTGTTGGGGCCCGAGATGGTCGTGGATGCTGCAGAAAAAAGTGAAGCAGATTAGAGAGCGATTATGCGTGGCTTAAAACAGGCAGAAGCACTGGGCCGACAGTCACCGGAGACCATTAAAGTTTGAGGTATAGTTCTCCGTAGTTGCAATTGTTAATAATGATAAGAATAGGTCGTAACTCTTGCTTAAATCTAGGTGGATGATATGGTGTTCTTGAAGATATCTCTGACACGTGGCACGATTCGTTTCGGAGGAGGCGGAAAGCTCAGTCCGAGATACATCGGGCCGTTCCACATCCTTGAGAAGATTGGAGCAGTGGTGTACCGTTTGGCATTACAACCTAATTTAGAGGGAGTGCACAATGAATTCCACGTGTCCCAGTTGAGAAGGTATGTGGCGGACCCCAGTCACTTTCTAGACCACTCGAAGATTGAGGTGGAACCGAGCCTTAGTTATCAGGAACAGCCCGTGGAGATCTTGGATCGCAGGAAGAAGGTGATACACAACCAAACCATTCCATTGGTGCATATAGCTTGGAGGCATCATTCGCCAGTCGAATCCACTTGGGAGAGAGAGAGGACAAGATACGGGAGCGCTATCCTTACCTTTTTGAGGCATGAGGTATATTTCTACTCTTGTGTTTATCCGTTAATTTTGAGGACAAAATTATTTGAAGGAGGGTAGATTTGTGAGCCCTTCAACCAAAATTTTATCATTTTTACTTTTGTTATACTATGTTTAGTTATAATTGTACAAGTGTATTTAACCAAAACTACTAATATTTTATAACTGTTATTATCTTACAATAGATACTAATTGTTATTATAGTTACAAATAAAGCCCTAATGAATTACAGTGTTATATTATCTATTTTAAACCATGGAAGGGGCATTAGGACAACCAGATTAAGAGAGGGGGGTTGATTGAAAACTCAAACTGCTCAAAACCAGCAGCAAAGAGAGATTTGAATCCTCCCAAGATTCAAATCATGAAGCTCTTATCCAAAAACCACGCTCGTTCCTATCAAAACCCTGTGTATATATATAGATATGAAGGATTAGTTAGTCTCCCCTTCCCAAACCCTAACTCTTTCCCTGTGCCTGGAGTTTGTGAAGATTGGTACGATCAAGAGAGTGGTTGATAAGTGGAGGCTTCGGTTTCTCCAACAGGTAATCATCTTCCTCCACACCACCACGTCTTTAATTCCTTAAACTAAGTTTGACTGTACCCTGTTTTCTATACGTAACTTGGGTAGTTGAGAATATGTCCAGGAGAATCTAGTTAAAAATGTTAAGATAATAGTAATATCAGTAACATGGCCACAAGATAATAGGACGAGTACTCCATATAGGTGTAACCAGGACAACTCACGAATATAAGTTAAGGATTTTTAGTTCTTATGGTACCAGAGTTATATGTATAGGCATGGAAGAGTAGGCGTGTTCTTGACCAATAAACTGAGGAGGGATGAAACCATTAGGCAAACTTGGGCACAAATAAATGCTTAAGGGTATCCTTGAATATAAGTAACTTGATGTGTTGATACCTGTACCACAACCCAACCTATTAAACTGCTATAGGCAAGGATCCTATTTGCCAGGATATAAGATGACCATAGATGTTAGTTGGGTTGAGTCATCAAATTGCATACCATGTACCCTGCCATGTCCACTGTGGTTTTGGTCAGGACAGATGTACTATTAGCCCTGGAGTATCAGGATACGACAGGTTACATATGGGTTAGGGATGCTATGACTATAAGTATCAAATAGGATTAGAGGTGTTCATGTGTAGTCAATGGAATTGAAGTATATGAGTAGAAGTCTCTACATAGATATAGGGGTAGGAGTGTGTACACTGTTATGAGACACTCCATACCCTACTGTACCAGGAACAGTGGTACCTCTCATGATTCATTAGCCAAGTTAGGAGACTGGGGTTAATGGGTGAAAGTAATCCACAGATAATGAAACCAGTGTAGAGCAAATATCATTTAGGCGACCTCTGTATAAACATGGATACCTGCAATCACCCAAGGTACTTACCCTTGAGTTTCTGACACCTTGTCCAGCAGAGTGGGACTAGTCCCGGTGCCCATGTTCAGTAGGTAGGGTACAAGAGGTGTAGGTAGAGTAATTGGGTAGTAGGGTCAGAAGGCCGTATGGGTGTTGTATGTATCCGTATGATACCAAAGGAAGTAGTATGACAGCAGGATTAGGTGGGTATTGAGGCATACAGAGATGATGAAGTGTTTAACCCAGACTAAGGTTCCAGGTATCCTACAGAGCCCTAGTAGCAGAATATGTAGTGGGGAACTCTACACTAGAGTGTCTAGAGGCAGGCAACATAAATAATATTGGTGGTAGAGTGGGGTGTCAAAGGTTAGGATAAAGGTATACTATAAAAACCCATATGTGGCAGCCTACCTATGTTGTAAGTATAGGTACTAGAGTGAGTATAGCCTAGAGTACAAATACTCCTTTGGCTCAACAAGACCAGTAGAAGGGGGAGCTGCCTACAGCAACTACCAGGGCAGTGGTATTTCAGTATCTGTTAGGCCAACATTACCCAATAGGCTTGTTGGCTTAATAACACTATCAACACACTAAAATAGGTTGAGTGCAGGTAATAAACAACTGTACTAAGTTCCCGGATAAGGAAGTAATGAGATACCTGAATGTAGAGTAGTAGCAGGTAAAATTACCTACTACATGGACTCTAAGGCACATATCGGTAAGAGTATGATATAGAAAGGACATAAATAACTTGGACAGAGGACTGAGGAGTCAAACAAACCAGATAGGCAGGTGGAAGTAGTAAGGTAAATGGTGAACCAAGCTTAATGCTAAGTTGTTAGATAAGTACATGAACGACCAAGATACAGACCCAAGTGTAAAAACAGGTAAATATGGGTTAGCCTACTAAAGGATTCTAGCATCACCATCTAGTATAGACCCAAGAGTGTTAAGAAGAGACCCAGCCTTGAAGATAAACGAAAGCCAAAATAGGTAATTGGTATAGAATGACCTAGGAACCTAACATTAAATAGATAGGCTTGTTGTAATCTTAAAATTGTATATTGATTCCATTATAAATTATCAAATAGGTTACTTAGACTCTGACTCAGTACTCGACCCGTGCCAGCAGCTCAGGACTACAGGCAAGTGCATATACTGATTGCTTTCATTTCTAATAGTTTTCTTTATATGTTAAACATGTCTTGCTGCTTGTTGACACACTTGTCACACGAAAATTAGTACCATGGATTTATTATACTTCTTAACTGTCATTTACATGATTACCCTGCTTACGACTCGATTCCATGGGTACTAACCGGGCGGGTAAATATCTTAGTAGACGTTTGAACTACCCATTCCATCCTAAAACATCTGATCTTGACTGATAGCAGCTGCACATGACACGTACAGGGTACCGTATTTACCCCTTAGCCGTTCACATGTCAAAAAGGATATTTCAACACACTTAGATAGTTGTCTTTTACTATTTCTTTACATTTCACCACTTGCCATGTCATCATGCTTTTACATTCTTTCTAGTTGACATACCATGTTCTGCGATTCATGCTTTCGTTCTAGATATACCATGTCATTAGCTTACCTTCTAGTTTCTTCCATATATGCTATTTTCATGCACTGTCGAATCTATTATGTTGCGGATAGCTTTTCAGTTTGTGTGCTTGTTCCATTTCTGACTGGAAAACCAATATTTTTAGGTGATGAGTTAGAGAATTTTTGTACCACATATTATGAGCATCCCGCAGATCCCAATTTTGGCATACAGGACAAACTGGAGGTTGCTTTTGCAGAGTTACCCGCTACAGATGGCTTTTAGTAGACTTTATTTAGTATTCTCACAGATTTGTTCAGTTTTAGACTTTTAGATATTATTTCTATTTTGAGGTTCATGAGTTGATTTGTGGATGTACTCTTAGCACATTTCATTTTCTTTGGAGACTATATCACTTTAATACATTTTTGATCTTTCTTGGAGTTTTGTCAGATCATTTATTATCATTCTCTCCAAACTATGGTTATTATATAAAATCCATCTTGTCTTGATCATATCTGTTGATGTGGTTTACAATGTGCAAATGAATATAAACTGCATAGTTGTATTTATAAATATGGAGATGACTAGACAGCATACTACCGCCGACTCTGTGGCGTAGGTTGGACGTACCCACGGCTCATGCCCAAATACTGGGTACGGGTCGTGACACATAGATATCTCTATTATCCTATACCTAACATGAATATACATGCTACATGTCACTACTATGGTAAACATGGACACACTTCACCACATTGTAGAATTAGAAGATTAGTTGATTTAAAACTGTACGCATGGGTACCGAAGACTAACCTTTTAGGACCCTCAAACATTTGGGTACCAAAGGTTACATATACTCATGGTGTAGGTGGACCTTCCTTCATCCTCTAGAAGTAAGTGGATTCTCGATAGTGGGTACTCGCGACACATGACTAGAAATGCAAATCTATTCGCAACACTATCGATGAAGAGGGAAGGATATGTATCCTTCGAAAATAACTTGAAAGGTTATATCATAGGTAACGGTACTATTAGAAATCCTCCTTCTCCCATCATTAAGGATGTTTGTTTAGTGACCGAGTTAAAGTATAACCTGCTCAGCATTAGTCATCTTGCTGATCATGGATATGATATTAACTTCGGCAAAACTAATTGCTCTATATATGATAGATCATCTGGAGACATCATTTTTGAATGGATAGGAGAAGATAATATATATATATATATATATATATATTTTTTTATATATATATATATATATATATATATATATATATATATATATATATATATATATATATATATATATATATATATATATATTCTATCTTTCTAGAGATACTAACAATACAGGAAGATGCCACTACGCTCACAAAGATGAAAGACTACTTTGGCATATGCGTCTTGGTCATGCAAATATGGATACAATATCAAGACTGTTAACCAAGAAGTTAGTGAGAGGACTACCTGACATTACCTTCAAGAAGGATACGGTATATGTCGAATGTGAGAAAACAAAGCTACCAAATCCTCTTTTAAATCCATTAACTCTGTAAGTACTACTAGACCCTTACAACTACTTCACATGAATTTATTTGGTCCTAGTAGATTAGCCAGTCTTGGTGGAAAACTCTACGCTTTTGTAATTGTTGATAATTTTTTCTAGATTTACTTGGGCTTTCTTCTTACAAATAAAAGTGATACAATTTCTGTTTTCGAAGTTTTCGCTAAAAATGTTCAAAACAAAAAAGGCTTCATGATTACACGAATCCGAAGTGATCATGGCGGCGAATTCAAAAATTTTGATTTCTAAAAGTTTTGTGAATCAAATGGTTTTAATCATGAATTTTCGTGTCCTATAACTCCTTAACAAAATGGTGTTGTGGAGCGAAAGAATAGGACTCTTGGCAATATGGCAAGAGTCATGTTGAATAAATTTTCTTTTCTGAAATACTTTTGGGCTGAAGCTGTCAGAACAACATGCCATGTTTTGAACATGGTGTTGATTCGACCTATTTCGAAGAAAACTCCCTATGAACTTTGGTTTGGTAGGACCCAAACTATTTCTTATTTTTGAGTGTTTGGTTGTCTCTGCTTTATTATGAATACCAAAGACAACTTAGGAAAGTTTGATGCCAAAGATGACGAAGGTATTTTTCTTGGTTTTGCTGCCAAGAGTAAAGGATACAGTGTTCAACAAATGCTCTATGATCATTGAAGAATCTGCTAACGTCATATTTGATGAGAATAATAGTATAGTTGCTATTCCCAATGACGATGACATGTACACCAGACCATCAACTTCTACACCCGTGGATACAATACCTGTAACCAACTCTCCGGAAGGCTTACCAAATAAGTTTCAGTTTACACCATCTCATCCGAAAAACTTGGTAATAGGTGAAGTATCGAAAGGAGTAAGTACTAGATCATCTTTAAGAGACTCTATAGCTAGCACTGCTTTTATTTCTCAAATAGAACCCAAAAATATTTTAGAAGCTTTCTCTGACGAATTTTGGATATCGGCAATGCAAGAAGAACTCAACCAGTTCAAAAGAAATCAAGTTTGGGAACTTGTTCCTAAACCTGCTGATCATTCGATCATCGGTACTAAATAGGTTTTTTGTAACAAAGTCAATGAGGACGGTTCAGTCACACGCAACAAAGCCCGTCTCGTAGCTCAAGGATATAACCAAGAGAAAGGTATCGACTACGATGAGACATTGCTTCTGTTGCACGACTTGAATCAATCCGCATGCTTTGTGCATTTACAAATTTCCAAAATTTTAAATTTTTTCAAATGGATGTCAAAAGTGCTTTTCTTAATGGCTTTATAAAAGAAGAAGTTTTTGTTAAGCAACCTTCTGATTCTAAAAATCACAAATTTCCCGATCATGTTTTTAAACTTAATAAAGCTCTCTATGGCCTCAAACAAGCCCCTCGAGCTTGGTATGAACGCCATAGCACTTTCTTACATGAGAAAGGTTTTTCAAAAGGGAAAATTGACACGACAATGTTTATAAAATCTTTTGATGACACCATTCTCTTAGTGCAAATTTATGTGGATGACATCATATTTGGGTCTACTAATGAGGTCTTGTGCTAAGAGTTTGCCAAGTGTATGCAGAATGAGTTTGAGATGGGCATGATGGGGAGCTCAACTACTTTTTTAGACTGCAAGTCAAACAATACGCACAAGGCGTCTTCATCAGCCAATCAAAGTATACAAAGGATATGCTGAAGCAGTTTGATCTTGACAACATCAAACCAATCAGTACTCCTAGGGCTACTACAACAAAACGAGAACTTGATGAAAGCGGCAAACCTGTTGATGAACGTAAGTATTGAGGTATGATTGGTAGTCTACTTTATTTAACTGCTAGTCGTCCTAATATCATGTTTAGTGTTTGCTTGTGTGCTCGATATCAATCTAACCCTAAGGAATCACACATGACCGCGATTAAGCGTATCTTTCGATATCTGAAAGGGACTATTACGGTAGGCTTGTGGTATCCCAAAACCACTTCCTTTGACTTAATCATATATTCCGATACAGATTTTTCTGGATGCAAAGTCGACCGTAAGAGTACCAGCGCCAAGTGTCATTTGTTAGGAAAGGCTTTAGTCTCGTGGTTTGGCAAGAAGCAAAATTCTGTCGCACTATCCACAACAGAAGCTGAATACAACGCAGCTGGTCGTTGTTGTGCTCAAATTCTGTGGATGAAGCAAACCCTTGAAGACTATAATTTACTATTTAAGTACATACCAATATTCTGTGATAACACTAGTACAATCAATCTGACCAAAAATCCAGTATGTTACTCACGTACTAAGCACATAGAAATTAGACATCATTTTCTGTGTGATCATCAAATGCATGGCACTATTAACTTAGAATTTATTGACACTGGTCATCAGCTTGCAGACTTTTTTCACAAAACCACTAGCCAAGAGCGTTTCAACTTTCTTTGTCGAGAATTAGAAATTTTGGATGAAAATGTCGTACAATAAGTTGTACCTACGAAAATAATTGTTAAAATATAATAATACATGGTAAACTTGTTTTGGATACAAGTCGAAAGGGCTCTTCTGACAACAAGGCATAAAAGCCTAAGCAACACGGTGTACTAGTCTTTGGACTACCACTAGTTGGGATCCGGCCCCTACAACTAACTTGAGGCGATTCATCTGTGCTGATAATTGTTTAACAAATTAATTACAAGGTATAAATTATTCTATGGTATATATAATTCGTCATCTCTAATTTACGACAATTCTTGTCATATGCTATATTCAATGTTCAGCCTCCAGCCACTTTTAGCCACTCATCTGATTTGATCAAAGGGCCACGTTTTAACCAACCCAGCCGGCCCTACTCTTCATATACACAAATTTGGAGTCTCTCTCTTCATTGCTACCACCTTCAACCTCTCTCCAAAGCTCTTTTCTTCAAACCCTAACCCTAGAAACTCCATTGTTCATGCTCCTTCTCCTTCCAAACTTGGAATTTCAAGGTTTTTTGATATTCTCTTTGACTCTACTTCATTATTTTAAGGTATAAACACTTGTTCTCCATCTAGTCTTTCATTATTTCTATGTTTTAGTTATCATATGGCTCCTAGATACTTTAACCGGGGAAAGAGGGCTCGAATCGTAGGTGCCTCTTCATCAAACCCTCCTTCTCCTCCTCAAGATGTCCAACCCATTCACCCTTTATTCAATCCTCCTCCACCTCCCAATGCTAACACCTATAATGAGAAATTTTTTGTCTCATTAGAAGCATCTAATCAGTGGTACTCGAACTTTTGCTCTAGAACTGTTGTGGTGGGACACCCCATAAATTTTATAATATTTTTCGACTTTGATCCCAACTTCAAGGATCTTTGTCTCAATGAACTTGTTTCCACTCATGCTGTCATATATCTTAATACAATACAAATGTTTTATTGCAATATGACTCACGACGATGCCCGAATTTACTCTCGGGTCGCCGGTATTGATATCATTGTAGAAGCATGGAAAAGAATAAAGAAAAGTCCATGCGGCCAAGGGTCCCCATGCGGCTCAGAGAGACCATGCGGCTCGGGGATCCATGCGGCTCAGGGACCCATGCGGCTCACAGAGTCCATCCTATGCGGCCCAGAGAGGAGCCACGTGGCCTTCAACAGCTCCTCCGTTCGTCTTTTGCTGCATTTAATGCCTTGACGGCTGACAGCTCTGACAGATGACAGCTCTAACGTAAAGGTGCAATAATGACTGACATAAAGGAGCTTTCCTAGGGAAAAGAAGGAGATCTTCTCACAGTTGGCAGAATCCACCAAATTCTGAGGCATGCGGCTGTATCCGTTATGCGGCCGTCCATCTTTATGCGGCTGCATCCTTTATGCGGCCGTCTATCAGCATGCGGCTGCCCACCTTCATGTGACTGCATCCTTTATGCGGCCGTCCATCAGCATGCGGCTGTCCACCTTTATGCGGCTGTCCACCTTCATACGGCTATTTTCTTCATGCAGCTGCCCATCAGCATGCGGCTACCCATCACCATGCGGTTGCCCATCTTCATGCGGCCGTTCATCCTCATGCAGCCCGCTCACATGCGGCTCTGCCAAGACAGCCCAATCGAGACACGTGGCGCTCTTCATGATAATCGAGACACGTGGCAATCCTATCCCCCTGAGAACTATGACTGATTACGAAACCTAACAAAATCCGATTGGTGGCAATCACCATAATTGTCCAAATTAAGTCAAATCAAGCAAATTGGACACGTGACGGGTCATTACAAGTCGCTAATATTCATGGCAATCAATATTTATTGCCCACAGAGATTCAATGCAATCTACATTAATTACCCGGATTTGCTACAATCAGAATGAAAGGCCCAGATTAATTGGTCCTTAACAGCCGACATATCAAGGAAGCAATCATTACAAACCCTAATGATTGCATCCCACTCCTATAAATAGCAAGGTGCTATTCCCTTGCGAAGAGGACCCTTTTGGAGAAGAGTACCAGAGCACTAAAAGAGAGAGAGCAAAGAGAGCATTTCTTCAATGCCAAGCAGATCTTCCCAGGAGCCAAGGTTACATTCGATCGTCCAAGGAGTAAGGCAGAGCTGCCATAGCTTTCCTGAGCCTCTACCGTCACCCCCCAGAATCTAAAATAAACAATTGTACTTAGATTGCTTTTCCTAGGTTTTGTTCCTAGGCTCTCTTTGTACATGCGAGTTTGTATTGTGAAGTAAAAGTCCAGTCCTCCGATAATTGTTCTGTTCTTTTATATTTCATGGCAAACACGATGGCGACTCTGCTGGGGATAAACTTCTCCACGATTGAAAAGTTGGTGACGTAATCGGATGCAGCCAAACTTGGCTCCACGGAACAAAAGATGGTCATCCGCTTCGACCAACAGGCGTTTGAAGAAATGCTCTCCGACGGGAGCGCTGGCCCGGTCCAGAAGCAAACCCGCACAAAGAAGGCTCGCAGGGAGTGGAGGCCAAAATCATTTGCTCCTCCCCAGGCCCAGGCCCTGGACGGAGTACTCTCTGCTGCCCAAGACGGCGAATGTGACTCTCATGCAGCCCTACTTCAAGCCATAGAGGACTCTGCTGTCCCCAAGTCCGGCAGAGGAAAGCACTACGATGCTAGACTTACAGGGACAAAGAGTGATTCTATGTGCTCTAGGAAGAAGCCGAACACTCATGCGGACAAAACTGTCAGCCGCATGCATGATGCTCATGCGGCCAAGACTGCCAGCCGCATGCATGATGCTCATGCGGCCAAGACTGCCAACCGTATTCATGATACTCATGCGGCTGAAACTGCCAGCCGCATGAAGAATATCCATGCGGCTAAAACTTCCCGTCGCATGAAGAAAGCCTATGCGGCCACAACTGCTTGCCGCATGAAGACTGTTGACTCCAGCCGCATACTGTCTGCTCCATGCAGCTCAGGCTCAGTCTTCGATCGCCTCTCCTATGGTCCTGATCTCTCATGTGCCCAAAAGAATATGTCTAACTCTCTCCAGCATCACTTTGACTCTTCCTACAATGCGTCTTCAGGCGCTAGAGTGAAAAAGTCAAGGACAGCACGAGCTTGGCGAGCTCAGTCGGCTGTCCTAACCCTTGACCATCCGAGCGCTCTACATACTATTATGCGGGCCTCTGATGGGAAGTTGTACAGAACCACTCGAGTCTATCCCCGACGGCAAACAGACAGAGTGGTTCCCAAAAGTCTTCCAAAACCCAGGGATCAAACATGGTCGTTCCAGACCCGTTTGACTTGCATGAGGTTATCCTCCACAAACACAAAGAAAGAGAAGAGGCCCCGACATGCAAAGAGTCCTCACATGGATGTCACTGCACCCAAATCATCATCAATTGCTGTTGCAACAATGCGACAGTGAAAGAAGACCGACAGTTCGTCTTCCGAAGACTACAGCTTCCGAGCTCAGAGGACGAGGTGCCTCATGTTGTCTCCTGCAATTCTACTCAGAAAATCCCCGCCGATGGGAGAGGAAAGAAGACAAACATTTTCAGCCCGAAGATTTCAACCACTGCAATAAAAAAACTACCGTCTAAACGGTTGTCCACCACCGAAGTTTTCTAAGGCTCCCGTTCGAAGACAAAATCTGCTACAGTGGGAGATTCATCATCCACACCACTGGGGGTCGCTGGAACTGGGGGTGACCCTCCTCCGAACATCCACGACAATCCGATGTTCCAAGAAGACGAGCCCGGGGAAACAACTCTCCCATCAGATACAGCAGATGCTGACGTCCCCGAGGACGTCCACGACTCTCAAGGTGAAGCAAGCTCTGAAGTTGGGGGTACTATTCCTTCCGAGTCCGAACCAGAGGAGAACATTCCCACGTACCCCGATGACTTCTCGGTACATGGGTATGACTCGGAGGGCACATCCTCCACCGTCCCTTCCATCTCTCCTCATGTAAGGACGGTATTCATGACGGATAGCAACCAAGGGGTTCCAGTGATGGCCAACGCATCGATACTCTGGAGGCTATATTGCATGCCTTGGTCAAGTCTGTAGACGAGATCAAAGCGGATCTTCCAGATCTGCAGGAAGGGACGCCTGGCCAAACAAGCGCGGGTCCCACAGTCAATGCGAACTCAAATTCAGCGGCACCGAATTCGGGCAATACAGTCAATGCGAACTCAAATTCAGCGACACCGAATTCGGGCAATAACCCTTCTGAAATAACGACTCCCACCGCTGCGGATGAGGCCAGAGAAGCAAGAAGAGAGGTCCAGGAGCTCCGAACCATGTTTCACGCTCGGGAAAACCTCTCAAGACCTCAGAATACGACAAGCATACCCTGCTGCATAGAGGAATGTCCCTTTCCCACCAAGATGTAAGCCATTCAACATCAATCCCTATGATGGCAAGACCTCTGCGAGTTGGTACATCACTTACTTCGAGGTCACCACAGACCATCTGCCCTATGACGATGCCATCCTTATACGATTATTCATCGGGGCATTGAAAGGGGTCACCTTTGACTGGTACCGTAATCTGCTAGACAATTGTATCCACTCCTTCGCCAGCTTCAAGCGCATGTTTTTAGAGAGATTCTACGAAGTAGGACAGGACGTCACAATGTCCACCCTCATGGATGTCGTCCAAGGGGAGAAGGAGCTGACAAAGAACTATATTGAGCGGTTTTGCCAAACCGCAATGAAGTTGCCGTCTGGTAATCCGGATTCTTCCTTAATTAAAATTTTCCAAAAGAGACTGCTCCCAACAATCAGTCTCTGGATAGACAAAAGTCAATTTAAGGACTGGAAGACATTTATCGTCAGTGCCACAAGCGCCGAAGAGCGGTTGAAGAAGGCTCGCCAACTGGGATTACACATCTCAGAGGGAGAGAACAAGAGCAAACGTCCTAATACCAGCAACGACAATGGGGGTAGTCTCTCCAACAATAGGGACAACAAGGGTAAGCAGGCTATGGTGGCCGACACAGCCCAGAAACCTGAGTCAAAATCGGCAGACAAACAATGGCCGCAAATGACCTCCTCCTTCGAAGATGGCCACGTCAAGCCCATCTTGGACATGCTCATACAAGAAGACAGAATTCAGCTCCCTCCACCAAAACGAGAACCTCGGCCGGCAGAAATGGAGAGCCCAAAGTACTGCCATTACCACCGCTATGTCCACCATGCTACGCACGACTGCTACCAACTGAAAAGATACATCCAACACCTCATCGATTTGAACACTCTGGCCATTGATTTCGAGGAGGTAACCATGGCAGCCAATATGGTGCCGTACAATTCGGCAGCTTCCCTCCAACGGAGACTCAAGACGGTATGGTATCCATCCCTCTGGTGACGATGGAGATTGCTAATCTTCCACCTGCTCGAGATCAGGCTGTTGGTCTAGTACCCCTCACCACATCACAGGGGGAGATCATGTGGGTCCATTCGGACCTGGTACTGGAGGTAACTCAATCCGTACCACCTTCCATTCATAAAAAGAAGACTGGAAAAGTCAGGTCCCGCCGCACAATTTCGACAGATGTCGAAGAAGTCACAGCTGTCGTTACCCGGTCAGGGGCACAATCCCAACCTGTGGCTGATAACTCGGTCGAAGATCATCAGCCGGCTACTGTTGACGCTCCAGGGCCTTCTCAGCCTCCGACGACCGACAAGCCTAGGCCGAAGGAGACTCGCTTTGACAAATCCCTCCGAAAAGAGGCACCTCAGGGGCTGTAAAGGCCCTACAACTTCGACATCTTGGCGCAATTGGCCAACACACAGGCCAAATTGTCATTATACGAGCTTTTAAGACTCTCAAAGGATGTTCGTGCAGCTTTGAGCGATACACTCCAGAATGCCGACGCCTATCTGGCTCAGGTCAACCTCACAGGAGAGAGCCCGCCTGCAAATCTCCAAGACATCGCTTGCACAGGAGCGATGTCCCATATTATCTTCACTCCGCAGGATATGCTCATCAAAACCAATCTGCATGATCATCCGTTATACTATACTGGATACATCGGGGACGTAAAGGTGGATCGGATGCACATTGATCCTGGCTCTTCCATAAGCATCATCTCGAAGGATCTGTTACATCATCTTCGTATTCCTATGCATCGCCTGACGCCAACAAGCACTGCCATCAGCGGTTTCAATTCGGCCAGGAGCTACCCGATCGGAAAGATTTGCCTGAAGTGCCAAATTGGCGATCTCCAGTCAGAAGTAACATGCTATGTCATAGATGCAGACACTTCCTACAATATCCTCTTGGGGCGCCCTTGGATACATGATTATATGATCGTGCCTTCTACGCTGCACCAGTCTTCAAGTATGTCGACAAATACGGCTTCGTGAGGACAGAGTTTGCCGACATCGATCCCTTCAAAGGGATCGAATCCTACTATTCAGATTCCTGTCTATACGAGAAGTCGAAGAGGCACCTAAATGAAGATGTACAAGCTTGAACTGAAACGGCCTCAGGATCTGAAGAACCTCTGACGATCCACCTTCAAGCTCGTAAACTTGGAAAATCTGTACCCCTTACGGCCGCTCTGCGTAAGGACGCAATCAGCCTCTCGGCACAAGAAGGGCAAATAATAATCTGGCTGCCAAGGTCCGGCCAGGCGCCGAGACCTATAATGGAGCCACTGACAATTAGGCTACCGAGAGTCGGCCAGCCACAAGCAGAGAAGCTCAATCCCTCTGACGAACTAATGAAGATACGTCTTCCCAAGAAGAATCGTCACCCAGATGCAAAGTCTGGGGCTGCTAGCGAGCCAACAACTCCCCGCCCAGCATCAAGTACCAAACTGGGGGTCACTAGTTTGCCAACAACTCCACATTCGGCCCCGCCAACAGAACCCCTGATAATCAAGCTGCCCAGGTCATCCTCTCAATCTTTATTTATACAGGGAGTGGCCGAAGAAGAACCGAAACTGGCCAAGTATGTGGCTGCACACACTGATGTTTCCTCCGCAGATGATGTAATCCCGCTAGAAAAGATACCATACTTCATCAATAAAGGGCTATCTTTGAACTACCTTGAGCTTAATAAGCTTTGTACAATGTATGCTATGGAACACGGCATAGGCACTCACCTACACACACAGGTGACAAATGTTTACACTACAAACCAGCTTACTCCAGTAGAAGACGCTTACCGCATAATCGAGGAAGGAGACCATCCAATCATCTTCGGTCGAAAGAACGACCCACAGCCCTTCACCATAGAGAAGGTCGATCTCGAATTAGATGTCGGGAGACTGCCTCTTTATCTGTATAGCCCCCAATCCAAATATCTCATGCAAAAATAGGGGTATGATCTGGAGACTACGCCAGGCTTAAACTACGGCACTGGTCGACGATTACCTTTAAAGCCGCCAGTCCCTGCTGGCAAACCACGGGACTACTACAGCAAGACCCGATATGGATTAGGGTATGTTACGCCCGCAACTACCCCTGAAAGTTCAGATGAGGAATACGACTGGCATTCACATTCAACCGGGTCACCAACTTCTGATTCGGATACCATCATCGAAGACGCATTCAGACAAGTCCTGTCAGTCAATATGGCTTTCGTCGACGCTTACGAAGAAGATAAAGACATTCCTAAAATCCCCGAGTTAGAGCCGTGGACCCAATAGCTGGATGCACAATAGGAAAAGCGGTTCGAAAAGAGAGAACCTCCTACTGAAGATGAGGTTATACAGGTCGACCTCGGCAGCGAATCTTCTCCAAAACCAATCTTCGTCAGAAAAAGCCTGACAGACGAAGAGCGAGAATCGCTACTGGAACTTGTCAAAGAATATATTGATGTATTTGCCTCGAGCTATGAAGACATGCCAGGACTGAACCCCGAGGTTGCCCTTCACAAGCTCAACATTCGGCCGGATGCAAAGCCGGTCAAACAACAACAACGACGCTTCCGTCCGGGCAACATGGATGCGATCGAAGCCGAAGTCAACAAACTGATAGCCAGTGATTTCATTCGTGAGGAACAACATCCGGATTGGGTCGCCAACATAGTACCGTTCCTCAAGAAGAATGGAAAGATTCGAATCTGCATCGACTTCTGCAATCTGCACGAGACGTGTCCCAAAGATGAATTCCCCCTCCCTATCACAGACATCATGATCGACAACACATGCGGCTTCGAACGTATGTCATTCATGGACAGCTTCTCAGGGTACAACCAAATCAAGATGTCTCCTGACGACGAGAAGTACACTTCATTCCGAACACCGATTGGCACATACTGCTACACAGTCATGTCTTTCGGTTTAAAGAATGTTGGCGCTACATATCAAAGAGCCATGAGCATTATCTTCAGAGACCACTTACGCAAGACTGTGGAGTGCTATGTTGATGACATCACCGTCAAGAGTCGCTATAAGGGAGATCACCTGCAGGATCTAAGGACGGTATTTGACCTGATGCGAGCGCACAACCTAAAGATGAATCCCACAAAATCCTTCTTGGGCGTCTCCAGCAGAAAATTCCTGGGTTTTATCATTACTGTCCAGGGAATTTATGTAGATCCAGAAAAGACGAAGGCAATTATAGAGATGGCCCCCCCGAGAAATCTTCGCGAACTCAGAGGCCTTCAAGGGAGGCTAGCTTACATCAGGAGGTTCATTTCTAACCTCTCCGGGCGATGCCGGCCATTCACCCATCTCATGATGAAAGACGTCTCGTTCGTATGGGATGAAGAATGCCAACGTGCCTTCGACAGCATCAAAGAATATCTGACGAACCCTCCAGTCCTGGTAGCCCCGATTCCTGGAAGACCATTCTTGCTCTATGTACGAGTGATGTAGCATTCTCTCGGTGCTCTGCTGGCACAAAATAACGATGCATGCCATGAACAAGCTATATACTACCTCAGCCGAATAATAATTGGACCGGAGCACCGATATACCGCCGTAGAGAAGGAATGCCTCGCCCTGGTGTTCGCCATTCAAAAGACGCGGCAATATGTCACAGGACAAACCATACATGTGATGTCACGAGTCAACCCTCTCAGGGTCCTCATGACTAAACCAGGGGCACTCAGTTCCCGCCTCGCCACATGGGCGATATTGCTGTCTCCTTATCATATGATCTTCGTCCCACAAACGGCTGTTAAAGGTCAAGCTTTGGCAAACTTTTTAGGCGCCCACCCAGGCTCGGAGTCGTCCAGAATATACGAAGGAATCCCAGATGAGGTCGCCGACTCATATGCAACC
Source organism: Iris pallida (assembly GCA_029216955.1). Lineage (NCBI taxonomy): Eukaryota > Viridiplantae > Streptophyta > Magnoliopsida > Asparagales > Iridaceae > Iris > Iris pallida. The sequence goes on from JANAVB010009799.1 coordinate 2,168,399, forward strand.
TCCCACGATAATATATGGCAAATGTTCTTCGACGGTGCTTCAAGAACTGGACCCAAAGGCAACATCGTCGTTGGAGTCGAGGTGGTATTGATTTCTCCTTCCGGACTGGTGATCCGTCGTGCTTACTCCCTCACGGAACCCTGCTCTAACAATGTGGCCTAGTACAACGCTTTCGTCATTGGCCTCCAACTTGCAAGAGAGCTGGGGGTAGAATATCTGAAAGCATATGGTAATTTGCAGTTAATCATCAATCAGATCTGGGGTTCATACGAAGTCTGCCATGAAGACAGGATCCCCTATCACCAAATAGCGATCAACATTATTTTATCATTTGAGGGATTCTTCATCGAACACGTCCCCAGACTCCAAAACATCGAAGCCGATGCCCTAGCAGGCCTTGCCGCTTCCCTAGCATTGCCAAACCATACTCATCATTTAGTTGACGTGATAGGCCACGAACTGGTCTGTCCCAAGAACAATGTTCAAGTCGTGGCGAGTTATTCCGCTCAGACAATCGACGAAGCGCCAGATTGGAGAAAGCCGTTCATTGACTTCGTTGTCTACGACATCCTGCCCGAGAACCCAAAGGAAGCCACTTCCATCAGAAGGCGTTCTCTCTGATTCTTCTACGATACAGAGACGAAAATGCTGTATTGCCGATCCTACGATGGATTATTGCTTCGGTGTCTGTCAAACGCAGAAGCCAAAGAAGCCGTACGCGAAGCTCATGACGGTGTCTGTGGGGCCCATCAGACTGGCCCAAAATTGTAAGACCGTCTTCGCCGAATGGGCTACTACTGGCCCACGATAGTAGCAGATACGATAGACTATGCAAGAAAATACAAATCCTGCCAAGTCCATGTGGACTTCATCCACCAGCCATCCGAGTTTCTACACCCGACAGTGGCATCCTGGACATTTGAAGCATAAGGAATGGACATCATCTGTCCGATTGCTCCACCTTCCTCCCGAGGACATCGCTTCATACTCGCAATCACGGATTACTTCTCCAAATGGGAGGAAGCCATTCCGCTTGCAGAAGTAAAGACTTCAAACGTGATCAGCTTTCTCAAGCATCACGTTATCTATCGCTTTGGATTGCCCCAAAGGATCATCCACGATAATGGTCCGTAGTTCATAAGTCACGCCTTCTATCGGTTTTGTGATAAGCACAGAATTTAGAATGTTGCTTCAATGCCATACAATCCGACAACAAATGGGTTGGCAGAAGCATTCAACAAAACCATCATCAAGTTGCTCAAGAAGTTCGTGTCTTCCAACAAACGCGACTGGAACGAGAAGCTTGGTGAATGCTTATGGGCGTACCGCACTACAGTCCGAACAGCCACTGGAAACACGCCATTTTCCCTGGTGTACGGGAGTGAGGCAGTCCTCCTATTGGAGACTCAAATACCCTCGCTCCGCGTCGCCCTTACTTACCAATTGACGACGGACGATAACTACCGTCGTCAGCTACAAGAGTTGGGGGCCTTAGATGAAAAACGCCTTCTGGCTCAGCAACGAATCGAGCTATACCAAGCACGCATCTCCAGAGCCTTCAACAAGAAGGTCAAAATCAGAACATTCCAAGTGGGCGATCTCGTTCTGGCAGTCCGGAGGTCGATGGTCATGACTCATAAAACCGCCAGCAAGTTCCAGCCAAAATGGGAAGGTCCATTTATCATTGAGGCCGTATTTTCCAACGGTGCTTATCACCTCGCAAAACAAAACAGAGATTTGCTCATGCTGCCCGTCAATGGCAAGTTTCTGAAGAAATATTATGTCTAAACGATATTCTCCCAATTCCAGATTATTGAGTTATGTACCCGCCGGTACCGCTAAACTCATATTCTAAATTTTAGATTATTGAGTCATGTACCCACTGGTACCGCTGAACTCACATTCATAAAATTCTAGATTATTGAGTCATGTATCTGCTGGTACCGCTGAACTCATACTCACAATATCCCAGATTATCGAGTTATGTACATTCCGGTACTGCTGAACTCACATCCTTCTTCCACTAATATCCCAGATTATCGAGTTATGTACCTTCCGGTACCACTAAACTCACACTCTTCCTCCACAAAAAACCCCAGATTATTGAGTTATGTACCTTCTGGTACCTCTGAACTTATACTTTGATTTCAAAATCCCTGGATTGTCGAGTTATGTACCCGCTGGTACCCCTTAACTTACATCCCGATCACTCTTTTGGAAGAAAGTCATGTATAACCATACCTCTGAAATTTCTTCCTAAAAGAGGTCCTTCCTCATGATCCACTACCCGTACTTCCAGTGCACAAAAAGGGTAACAGATCCACAAATTTCCAAAATGACCATGTCGATGCTACCTCTGAGTCGTCTCAATTCCGCCAAAAACAAATCACCCCTCTACATAAAACTTCCATGTCCTCATTACCTCTGAGTCATTCTATGTACCCCCTTCATTGAGCCCACTCCAGCTATGTCCTCGTTACCTCTGAGTGGGAAGGCTCCGTCGAAGAAATCCTCATGCTTGCCATGTCCTCATTACCTCTGAGTAAGTATGTTGATCCCCTTTCGACTTATTATCTGTACCTGCAACAGGAGTACGCCAAGGATAATTGGTCCACAAATATCCTCCGTTGAGTCCACTCCTGCGATGTCCTCATTACCTCTGAGTAGGAAGATTCTGCGGTGAAACAAAAACCCTTATGCTCGCCATGTCTTCATTACCTCTGAGTAAGTATGTTGGTTTCCTTTCATCCTATTATCCGTATCCTAAGCCAGGGTACGCCAGGGATAATAGGCCCACAAATGTCCTTTGCTAAGTTTCTTAGTACAGGCCCATCATCTCTCATCATGCCCTGGGAGCCCAGCTGCTCTACGATATTCTCTCTCACGATACTTGGGACATCCATGACCACTTTACCGTAGAACTGTTCTAGGTATCCCCAATCAAACTTGTTATCCGTACCTAAAACCAAGATATGCCAAGGGTAACAGGTCCACAAACAAGTCCCCTATGCGGGGCAAACATCACCATAACACCACAAGCACAATGAGCAGTACAGATAAAGGGTAGAAGTGTCACGC